>JAYKKH010000093.1:0-100000 GCA_036507275.1 Sicyos edulis | reverse complement strand
TGCCGCCCACCGCCGAGCCAGGCGCCCATCGCCCAGCCTCTCCATCGCGCGCGGCCAAAGCGCCGGATCCGGCGGCAACCTTCCAGATCCGCACGAGCGCGCGCCTGTCGCGCCCGGTCGCCCTGCCGTTCGCCCAACGGCCCGGCCGGCTCGGCGTCGGCGGCTCCTATCACGCCCGATCGCCGCGTCGCAAGCCCAGCCGGCCAAGAGCCAACCCATCGCCCGGTCGCCATCGCGGCGAGTCGCCCGAGTCGCTCGAGCGAGCGCTTCGATCGCGCCGCGCGCCTTTACGCCCGTGTGACGGCGGCTTCGCCGCGTCCTCCTCGCCGCCCGGCACCGCGCGCCCTACGCCCGGCGCCGTGTCGCTCGCCGTGTATGCATCGCACGCCCAGCCCCGCGCCCGTCACCGTGCCCAGCGCCTACCAGCGCCAGATCCAGTACATCATCGGCCACAGCGATGTCGGCCTCGTGCCGTCGTGCCTTGTGAGTGCTCTCGGCCGAGCCTGCTTGCTTTATTATATTTTTAGGGCTATGGTTGTGATTGTTACTATGTTTGTAGGTTCTCGATAGCTAGCTCGGAAGTGTTCGCGGCTTAGGAATTTGTGTGTAGAAGTCTTCCACCAAGGTAAGGATTTCTTCACAGGGGTTGTGTGGACCTGCGATGTTCTATGTGATTGATGTTGTATGTTTGTTTGTGATTATCGGTATGTATAGTTTAGGTACTCTGCTACGAATTCTGATGGCATGACTTCATATGTTGTTCTTTCATGTTAGTCCATGCTAGGTTGTTCTGCTTACGGCATGCTCATATTCATTCTTGTTACGTGTAGTACCATGCTAGGTCTGCATTGTATTCTTTCGAGCACGTATTGGATTGTTTGCCGATTGTTAAGGCGAGTTAGAATTCGGTAGATAGCATCATCCGGTCCGATGCATAAAGTATCTTGCATCCATGGCAAGGGCGTTCGAGACGAGTTCTCCGTCCTTGGACCCCGTGAGGATTAGCTATCCCAACCTGTAGGCCCCTGCGCAATCTTGGGTGAGGTGGTAGTCTAAGCGATGCCCCAACGGTCGGGATGATGACTTGGCAATGCCTAGTCCTCGGCAGCCGGCACGCCTCCTCCGCGTGTTCGGCTGTAGCCCATGATTGCCACTGTTAAGGTAAGGCCGGCTTCTGGTGTAAGCCTACCATGACCCGTTCCTTAGCCTCAGTGTGCGGTGGTACAGGTGACATAGTTCCGCGTGTCCGTCTCACACCCTATGTCGGTGACACCGATCCGGAGATTTAGTTAGGCGTGGTATCCGGATATGGGCGACTTGCCACTGGACCCGCACCCCCATAGTGCTGTAGAAGCACGCGGTGCATGCTTACGCTCATTACTGGCGTCGGCCGAGAGAGCTCCTCGGGATCTTGAGCTAGTGCACCTTTCATTCGACAGTAGATAGGCTGAGGCCGGGACTTGTTTCTCGTATAGAGCGATCTGTGTGGTTATGGTAGTTAATTCCGGACTAAGACCGTGAGTTGGCATCCGAGGTCCAAGTGTGGACTCCAGCTATGTGCTCTATTCTGTGTTTATGATCATAGCTTGCATACACTCATCTGGATGACCATGTGCATCGTATTGTACCCCGGTTGGGGATTCTTACTGAGTAACTCGTTACTCACCCTTATTTTGTGGTTTCCACAGGTAACCAAGGAGCGAGACAGGATGGCTGAAGGAGGAGCTATGATCATGGGCCCTGTTGTCATCTCCGACCATTTTATTATATCATGACTCTTGACTTTTGTTATTTCCTCTGAATGCATGTAGACGGGCACGGAGCCCTAGGATGTTTTCTTATGTTTTATGGATTCCAGCATAGTTGTACTTGTGGAAGGTTTGAATGGTTTAAATAAATCTCTGATCAGAGTATGCTTTTAGAAATGTATTTATCCTGAAACAGGTGCTTGGAAACAGGGACAGGTTTTAGAGTAAATTGTTTTGATTGTTGAACGTTTCTGTTTTTACTTGGAATCCGAAATTTATTTTTTTATAATGTCTTTTATTTTGAATACATGCATTGGGGTAAAGGCCCATTTAGAGCCCTTTTGGGTCGGGTCTTTACAACATATTAGTCGTGATTGTTCTAACAAGAGAGTCATGATCATTAAAAATGGACAAGTTGTCACCGATGGAGAGGACAGCGACGAAGATGAGTTAATTGATGAAAAAGAAAATGAGAATGAGGAGGAATTGGAAGATGGGAGTCATTTGGCCCTTGTAACAAGAAGACTCCTTACCAATCAAATTAAGGAGAATGATGTTGATGACCAAAGAGACAACTTATTCCATACACGATGTCTCGTTAATGGGACTCCTTGTAGTCTTGTTATTGATAGTGGAAGTTGCACCAACGTCGTAAGTACATTTTTGATCAAGAGGTTGCAAATTCCAATTCAACACCATCCTAAACCATACAAGCTCCAATGGCTCAATGATAGTGGGGCAATGAAGGTAGTTTCTCAAGCTTTAATTACTTTTTCTTTAGGAAAATATCAAGATGAGATTCTTTGTGATGTGTTACCTATGCTCGTTGGAGATATATTGCTTGGTAGACCTTGGCAATTTGATAGGAAGGTCATGTATGATGGTTATTTGAATAGGTATTCTTTCACAAAAGATGGAAGAAAAACAACTCTTGTACCTTTAAGTTCTAATGATGTATATATTGATCAAGCTGAAGTTGGAGGAAAAAAGAGAGAGTATGAAGAAAAGAATTAAAAGAAAAAAAGAAGTGAGTGAGAAAATAGCGAAAAATAAAAGAGAGAAAAAAAGTGGTAGGGAGAGTGAAAAAAGTGATGAAAATGAAAAAAAGTAAAAAAAAGTGAGCTGTTTTGCTAGAGTGGGAGAGGTGAGAAGGGCAATGTTTTCCCAAAAACCAATCTTTGTGCTTATGTACAAGGAAGGATATTTGGCTTCTAACGATAATACTCTTTCTTTGCCTAGTGTGTTTCAATCTCTTAATTCAAGGGTTCTTGCTTCATCATAAGCTTGGATCTTTGGGCTGAGAATTAGGGTTGCCTTATCATTTGGATCTTCAACAAAATCACTGTAAAGTATCGACATCCTATTCCTAGACTAGATGATATGTTTGATGAATTGCATGGTTCGTGCTTATTTACAAAGATTGATTTAAAATCTGGATATCATCAAATTAGAATGCATGTAGGTGATGAATGGAAAACAGCTTTCAAAACTAAGTTTGGGTTGTATGAATGGCTTGTTATGCCTTTTGGACTAACTAATGCTCCTAGCACATTTATGCGTTTAATGAACTATGTTTTGAGAGAATATTTAGGAAAGTATGTTGTTGTGTATTTTGATGATATTCTAATTTATTCAAAGACTTTGCTTGAACATGTCTAACATGTTAGGTCTGTTCTAACTATACTTAGAAATGAGGAACTTTATGCTAATTTGAATAAGTGTTGTTTTTGCATGGAAAAAGTTAACTTTCTTGGATTTATAGTTGATAAAAATGGAGTAGAAGTGGACATTGAGAAAGTTAAGGCAATTCGCGATTGGCCAACGCCAACAAATGCAAGTGAGGTAAGGAGTTTTCATGGGTTAGCTAGCTTTTATAGGCGGTTTATAAAGGACTTTAGTACCATAGCTGCACCATTGAATGATTTGGTAAAAAAAATGTTGTGTTCCAATGGGGGGAAATGCAAGATAAAGCCTTTAATGAACTTAAGGAGAAATTAACCAATGCACCATTGTTCTATAAGAGATTTACTTGTGAAAGAGGTCCATGGTGGTGGCTTAATGGGACATTTTGGGATTCATAAAACTTATGATATGTTGCATGAACATTTTTTTTGGCCTAAGATGAAACATGATGTTCATAAGGTTTGTAGTCAATGTTTTAAATGCAAAGAGGCTAAGTCTAGAACCCAACCAAATGGATTGTATACTCCTTTGAATGTACCTAATGAACCATGGACTGATATATCTATGGATTTTATCCTTGGTTTGCCGCGAACAAAAAGGGGTAAAGATAGTATTTTTGTTGTGGTTGATAGATTTAGTAAAATGGCTCATTTTATAGCATGTAACAAAACGGATGATGCAAAGCAAGTGGCTGATATTTTCTTTAGAGAAGTAGTAAGATTACATGGAATTCCTAAAACTATTGTTAGTGATAGGGATGTTAAATTTTTAAGTCACTTTTGGAAAGTATTATGGGGTAAATTGGGCACTAAACTACTGTTTTCAACCACATGTCATCCTCAAACTGATGGGCAAACTAAGGTGGTTAATAGAACTTTAGAAACTTTGCTTAGAGCTATTATTTCTAAGAACATTAAGTCTTGGGAGGAATGCTTGCCATTTGTAGAGTTTGCATACAATAGAGCAATTCATAGTACCACTCATTGTTCTCCTTTTGAAGTTGTTTATGGATTTAATCCACTTACACCTCTTGATTTGCTTCCTATTCCGTCTAATGTTTTTGTGAGTGATGCAGCAACAAATAAGGCAGATTTGATCAAGAATTTGCACAAGGATGTGAAAGAGAGAATTGAGAAACAAAATTTCCAAGTTGCTTCGCGAATTAACAAAGGACGAAAGGAACTCATTTTTAAACCAGGAGATTGGGTTTGGGTTCATTTTCGAAAGGAGAGATTTCCATCTCAAAGGAAGACCAAGTTACATCCAAGAGGAGATGGTCCTTTTCAAGTTCTTGAGAGGATTAACAACAATGCCTACAAAATCGATCTTCCAGGTGACTTTTCAGTGAGTTCTACTTTTAATGTTGCTGACTTGAGTCCTTTTGATGTAGGTGATGATTTTCCAGATTCGAGGACGAATCCTTTCGAAGAGGGGGAAGATGATAAGGATCATGGAGTTCCACAAGTTGCACTTGGACCTATTACACGATCCAAAGCAAAGAAGATTCAACAAGCATTCATTCTTCACCTTTGACAGTGGATAGCTTCAATTCAAAATTCATTTCATGTGCTAGAGACCATTTCAAGGGAAGAGGAACCATTTGATGCTTTGGAAGTCAATGTATGCAAGATTGAAGTTGTCCATGGAATTAATGACATTTGACTTGATTTAAATGTCTTAATCATTCAACAAGGGGAAATACAAATGTTAGAGTTGGCAACACAAACATCAATTTTCAGATTTTAGGAGCTTTTATGCAAGTCTATGTTTAAAATCTTGTTTTTAATGTTTTAGGTTATATTTTGCAACAATGGCATTATGGTAATTATGTTGGTTTTCTTTATTTTAGGTTTAACTTTCATAGGCTATAAATAGCCATGAAGTAAGTTGTAAAACTCAGATTTTGAATGAATGAAAATTAGCTCTCTCCAAGAGATCATTTTCTTAGAATTTTAGGGCATGTTCTTTGTCTCTTTTTCTAAGTTTCCCTTGCAATCTTGTGATAGAATGCATTTGAGCCATTCAATCCAGCCTTGATCAAGCTTGATTGTGGAGTGACTCAATCTAGAACAAGATCTTACATATCTTGCTTCTAGATCATTGATCTTAAGAGGTAATCAAATTCTAGCCTTTTCTCTTGGTTGTTCCCAAATTTATAAGGAGGTGTTAATCTCTTAATTCAAGGGTTCTTGCTTCATCATAAGCTTGGATCTTTGGGCTGAGAATTAGGGTTGCCTTATCAAGATCCTTGACTAGTATGAAGGTATTTACGAAGAAAATACCGTCTTTGCAGATATGCGCGTTTGATAATTTGTAATCAATTTCGACCTGTCCGCTATTAGCGCTTTTAAGCTCGACTTGAGTCTTTTCAAAGTATTTTGAAGGTATTCTACCTTCACGAATACAATTTTGATCTGCACCTGAATCAAGCAGGGCGACCAATGTTGTTTTGAAGTCTCCTACCTTTAGGGTAACCATAGTATACCACTTCTGGTAAGGTACCTTGGTGATTTGACCAATGAAGGATTGTTGTTTGTCAAGAATCTCGTCCTATTAATCAGCATCTCCTATTATGGGGGCACTTTTTAGGGTTGCTACCTCGACCCAAATGTTTGAAACATGGTTGACCATTTTAACCTTGAGCTGCTGGACCTCAGCTTTGAGGCTTATAATCTCGATTTGAAGGTCCTTTGTAGTAACGGTTTTTGTTACGGGAAACCGTTGCATTACACGTTAACCTCGTAAGGTTTAAACGACTCTTTAGGCTTGGCTTTTTCTTACTTCGCCTGTTGGATTTGGTCAGAAGCTTCTAGGGAAGCCTTAAGATCGGATATGATCTTCTTTTGTAGATCGGGATCATTGACTCTTTCAGCGACATCGAAAAGAGCACGCTGATCCATTGTAAGGACATTAATGCAACCAACGCACGCTCTTGTGCCAATGTGATCGATTGAACCCTCGCTACTTGAAGGTGAATCATCAGACTCTTCATGATCATCGAGGATTTTTCCTATTTCTTGTTCATTCTTTATGCGATCCTTGGATTTGAGTCGAGATAGAACAAGATTTAGAATATGATTCTTGAGCTCTTCATCAATGTCAAGATCATTTATTTTTCCGCGCACTGGGCACCTATTTGCAAAGTGTCCTGGCCGCTTGCATTTGAAACAGACTTCTTTTCTCCTGTGGGGAGTATATTTGCCTTTACCCTGCTATCGGTTTTGATAGCGGGGTTTTTTATCTTGATCATAAGAGCTTCTTCGGCAGTTATCATAAGAATTTCTCTTATGATAGTTTCGGTTATCATATCGGGATACTTGCGAAGAATTGAAATGCTTCTTATGACTCCTTCGTTTTGAAGTAGAGGGTTGCTTAATCCCTTTGCAACCGTATTGATTACAGAAGGACCCTAGGATAGCTCTTCCTACCCTTGGATTATCAATCATCTTACGGAGCTTGTGTTCTCCGCAGAGTTTGACTCCTTCCTGAATGACGATGGAACTTATATCTCCATAAGTCAAGGAGTCCCAGTCAATGGTCCCTCCTCCTTCTGCTCGAAGACCTTCTTCTATCCTTTTCGAAAAGTGATTAGGAAGACCTTCAATGAACTTTTGTTTCCAGATTGGCAAGGCGCAATCTGTTCGTATCATGAATTTTGTCAGATACATATCTTTGTACCACCTGAAATCTCCTAAAGATTTACACTTCATTTTTAGGAGAATAGAGGCAGATCTTTCTTGATACAGTGTTGGATCTCCAATGAAAAATTTACCAATAGTGTAGACGCGAGCCTATTATTTGCGTCCCCACACAGGTAGTTTCTGGGGTCCTTTCCGGGTTCTTGTTTAATAATCTTGATTGCTGTATGCGAAAGAATAGTAGCCTTGCTTTCTTCGGTTAGGGACTTGTCCCACCAATCTTTGAGGACTCTAGTGAATCCTGAAGCTAGGATCTGGGTGATCTTGGGATCGATTATCCTTTAATTTGTAACCACTTGGAGCCATTAACATTTCGTTAATGGTGTTCGTGATAAGATAATCTAACATGCCATATACATTCCTTTCATAGATTGCATCGCGGAGTATCAACCCACCCGTCATGGCTTCTTTTTCTTGAACGCCATGTCCAGGAAAGAGGGCCTTTTGTAGTATAGCCTATGATCCGCATGGTCCGATCTTCTAGACGTTTACAGTGCGGACATATCTTTGAGACCGTAGACCCTTGGTGTAGTGTCTCTGGGGGCAGAGATCTCTTGATTCAAGTACTCTTTTCTGAACCTTTCTATATCATAATCTGAAGGTTAAAAAATGACATTGATTCCTTGTTCTGCTGACGAAGAAGTCAGATTACCTTCGATTCTCTGAGCATTTTTGAATGCTTTCGAGAACATCTTTACCCTTGTCTGATATGAATTCAACTACCAACTTATTGTATTCACATGAAGGAGCAACAAGAAGCAAGAAAAGAAGATTTCAAAAGCCTTTTAAAATTAGAATGCATAAATTTAAATAGTGGAATTTCCAGATTTTTATATTTTAGAACTTTTTATTTCAATGCTTGTCAACCATGCTCTTAATTATAAGGGACCTTCTAGAAGAGTTAGTTGGTCCTATTCAAAGCTATCTACTCTTTTTTGTCTAGCATTTAAGCCATGCAATTTACTTTTGGCTTCTTATGTCTTATTTTCTACAAAATGCATTTAATAGCTTTTTGAGTCCTTTTGTATTCCAAGGCATGCACGAAATTTTTGGCCTTTAAAATGGCTTGTAATACATCATTTTGGACAGATTTGATGAATGAAAAACTTGTGTTTTCTTAGACCCCATTTGGTGTTGTCTTTCTTTCAAATCTTGTTTTAGGTTTGAAGTTAAATCAATTCATTGGATTAGTCTTGATCAAACTAATTCGGGAGTGAGTTGTCTTAGGATCTAAGAGTGACCATTTTAGATTTTGAGTGTGATCTAAGTTAGCTGTCATTGTGAGTTTTTACAAGGATCCTAGAAGGACCTCTAGCTTTGTAAAATTCAAGCAACGATCGGCGCTTATCATTTGGTATCAGAGCATTTGGTCGACATTCCTTGGCCGACTCTATTGGTAAAAAAATTTTTTCAACATGTCACATATTGAAGAAAAGGTAACAAATGCACCGGCTTTTAGTACCGTTCTTGAAGCTCTTAAAGATATGTTGGAAATGATGAGAGAAGATATGGAAGAAAGAAGAGCACATCGCAAAAGGATGTCTTCAAGGTACACTCATCCAAAACCGATTTCAAATATTCAATTATCTTTGGAAAATGATAGTTTATGTGATGAAATTCAGCCTAGGGTTGAAGTAGAAAGTTGTATCATTGAAAATGAAATGCATTGTGGTTTAGTTGCAATGCATGCTAGGGAACTATATTGTGAGGACGTGTTTGCTTGTAATCATTCTACTATTGTAAAACCTAATCTAAATAATGTACAAGTTGATGTGTGTGAGTTAGGGAAAAAGGCACAAAAGGCCATGAAAAAAGCATGTGAGTTTATTAATGAAGAATCATGTGAGAAAATGAATGAGAGAGAGAAGCATGAGCCTAGTTTATGGCCTATGACGAAAAATGAGAGAAAAGCCAATGTTGTGAGCTTGTGTGAAAGAGCCAATGAGGTTAAATCCATTTTGTTTTCAAAGAAAAATATTTGTAGACTTTTATATAAAGGAACTTGCTACCTAACGGGCGAGCTCAAGCCATGTTTGTCTAGTGTTTCTTTTGAGTTCTTACAGGAAGCAAAAGATCTTATACAACATCTCGAAGCGAAAATTCCTTCTAAAGTAAAGAATGACCACAAACACAATGCCAACTGGTTTATTATGATGAAATACTCCAAATTTGCTTCTAAGTTCACCCATGGCAGCAAGCATAAAGTGTTCAAAAGAAGACATAAAGATTTTGATTTGAGGACAAATCCTTCTAAAGAAAGGGGGGATGATATGAATTCAACTACCGACTTATTGTATTCACATGAAGGAGCAACAAGAAGCAAGAAAAGAAGATTTCAAGAGCCTTTTTAAAATTAGAATGCATAAATTTAAATAGTGGAATTTCCAGATTTTTATATTTTATAACTTTTTATTTCAATGCTTGTCAACCATGCTCTTAATTGTAAGGGACCTTCTAGAAGAGTTAGTTGGTCCTATTCAAAGCTTATCTACCCTTTTGTCTAGCATTTAAGCCATGCAATTTACTTTTGGCTTCTTATGTCTTATTTTCTACAAAATGCATTTAATAGCTTTTTGAGTCCTTTTGTATTCCAAGGCATGCACGAAATTTTTGGCCTTTAAAATGGCTTGTAATACATCATTTTGGACAGATTTGATGAATGAAAAACTTGTGTTTTCTTAGACCCCATTTGGTGTTGTCTTTCTTTCAAATCTTGTTTTAGGTTTGAAGTTAAATCAATTCATTGGATTAGTCTTGATCAAACTAATTCTGGAGTGAGTTGTCTTAGGATCTAAGAGTGACCATTTTAGATTTTGAGTGTGATCTAAGTTAGTTGTCATTGTGAGTTTTTACAAGGATCCTAGAAGGACCTCTAGCTTTGTAAAATTCAAGCAACGATCGGCGCTTATCATTTGGTATCGAGAGCATTTGGTCGACATTCCTTGGCCGACTCTATTGGTAAAAAAATCTTTTCAACATGTCACATATTGAAGAAAAGGTAACAAATGCACCGCTTTTAGTACCGTTCTTGAAGCTCTTAAAGATATGTTGGAAATGATGAGAGAAGATATGGAAGAAAGAAGAGCACATCGCAAAAGGATGTCTTCAAGGTACACTCATCCAAAACCGATTTCAAATATTCAATTATCTTTGGAAAATGATAGTTTATGTGATGAAATTCAGCCTAGGGTTGAAGTAGAAAGTTGTATCATTGAAAATGAAATGCATTGTGGTTTAGTTGCAATGCATGCTAGGGAACTATATTGTGAGGACGTGTTTGCTTGTAATCATTCTACTATTGTAAAACCTAATCTAAATAATGTACAAGTTGATGTGTGTGAGTTAGGGAAAAAGGCACAAAAGGCCATGAAAAAAAGCAAATGAGTTTATTAATGAAGAATCATGTGAGAAAATGAATGAGAGAGAGAAGCATGAGCCTAGTTTATGGCCTATGAAGAAAAAAAAATGAGAGAAAAGCCAATGTTGTGAGCTTGTGTGAAAGAGCCAATGAGGTTAAATCCATTTTGTTTTCAAAGAAAAATATTTGTAGACTTTTATATAAAGGAACTTGCTACCTAACGGGCGAGCTCAAGCCATGTTTGTCTAGTGTTTCTTTTGAGTTCTTACAGAAGCAAAAGATCTTATACAACATCTCAAGCGAAAATTCCTTCTAAAGTAAAGAATGACCACAAACACAATGCCAACTTGTTTATTATGATGAAATACTCCAAATTTGCTTCTAAGTTCACCCATGGCAGCAAGCATAAAGTGTTCAAAAGAAGACATAAAGATTTTGATTTGAGGACAAATCCTTCTAAAGAAAGGGGGGATGATATGAATTCAACTACCGACTTATTGTATTCACATGAAGGAGCAACAAGAAGCAAGAAAAGAAGATTTCAAGAGCCTTTTTAAAATTAGAATGCATAAATTTAAATAGTGGAATTTCCAGATTTTTATATTTTAGAACTTTTTATTTCAATGCTTGTCAACCATGCTCTTAATTGTAAGGGACCTTCTAGAAGAGTTAGTTGGTCCTATTCAAAGCTTATCTACCCTTTTGTCTAGCATTTAAGCCATGCAATTTACTTTTTGGCTTCTTATGTCTTATTTTCTACAAAATGCATTTAATAGCTTTTTGAGTCCTTTTGTATTCCAAGGCATGCACGAAATTTTTGGCCTTTAAAATGGCTTGTAATACATCATTTTGGACAGATTTGATGAATGAAAAACTTGTGTTTTCTTAGACCCCATTTGGTGTTGTCTTTCTTTCAAATCTTGTTTTAGGTTTGAAGTTAAATCAATTCATTGGATTAGTCTTGATCAAACTAATTCTGGAGTGAGTTGTCTTAGGATCTAAGAGTGACCATTTTAGATTTTGAGTGTGATCTAAGTTAGTTGTCATTGTTGTGAGTTTTTACAAGGATCCTAGAAGGACCTCTAGCTTTGTAAAATTCAAGCAACGATCGGCGCTTATCATTTGGTATCGAGCATTTGGTCGACATTCCTTGGCCGACTCTATTGGTAAAAAATCTTTTCAACATGTCACATATTGAAGAAAAGGTAACAAATGCACCGGCTTTTAGTACCGTTCTTGAAGCTCTTAAAGATATGTTGGAAATGATGAGAGAAGATATGGAAGAAAGAAGAGCACATCGCAAAGGATGTCTTCAAGGTACACTCATCCAAAACCGATTTCAAATATTCAATTATCTTTGGAAAATGATAGTTTATGTGATGAAATTCAGCCTAGGGTTGAAGTAGAAAGTTGTATCATTGAAAATGAAATGCATTGTGGTTTAGTTGCAATGCATGCTAGGGAACTATATTGTGAGGACGTGTTTGCTTGTAATCATTCTACTATTGTAAAACCTAATCTAAATAATGTACAAGTTGATGTGTGTGAGTTAGGGAAAAAGGCACAAAAGGCCATGAAAAAAATGTGAGTTTATTAATGAAGAATCATGTGAGAAAATGAATGAGAGAGAGAAGCATGAGCCTAGTTTATGGCCTATGAAGAAAAAATGAGAGAAAAGCCAATGTTGTGAGCTTGTGTGAAAGAGCCAATGAGGTTAAATCCATTTTGTTTTCAAAGAAAAATATTTGTAGACTTTTATATAAAGGAACTTGCTACCTAACGGGCGAGCTCAAGCCATGTTTGTCTAGTGTTTCTTTTGAGTTCTTACAGGAAGCAAAAGATCTTATACAACATCTCGAAGCGAAAATTCCTTCTAAAGTAAAGAATGACCACAAACACAATGCCAACTGGTTTATTATGATGAAATACTCCAAATTTGCTTCTAAGTTCACCCATGGCAAAGCAAGCATAAAGTGTTCAAAAAAGACATAAAGATTTTGATTTGAGGACAAATCCTTCTAAAGAAAGGGGGATGATATGAATTCAACTACCGAACTTATTGTATTCACATGAAGGAGCAACAAGAAGCAAGAAAAGAAGATTTCAAGAGCCTTTTTAAAATTAGAATGCATAAATTTAAATAGTGGAATTTCCAGATTTTTATATTTTAGAACTTTTTTATTTCAATGCTTGTCAACCATGCTCTTAATTGTAAGGGACCTTCTAGAAGAGTTAGTTGGTCCTATTCAAAGCTTATCTACCCTTTTGTCTAGCATTTAAGCCATGCAATTTACTTTTGGCTTCTTATGTCTTATTTTCTACAAAATGCATTTAATAGCTTTTTGAGTCCTTTTGTATTCCAAGGCATGCACGAAATTTTTGGCCTTTAAAATGGCTTGTAATACATCATTTTGGACAGATTTGATGAATGAAAAACTTGTGTTTTCTTAGACCCCATTTGGTGTTGTCTTTCTTTCAAATCTTGTTTTAGGTTTGAAGTTAAATCAATTCATTGGATTAGTCTTGATCAAACTAATTCTGGAGTGAGTTGTCTTAGGATCTAAGAGTGACCATTTTAGATTTTGAGTGTGATCTAAGTTAGTCATTCATTGTGAGTTTTTACAAGGATCCTAGAAGGACCTCTAGCTTTGTAAAATTCAAGCAACGATCGGCGCTTATCATTTGGTATCAGAGCATTTGGTCGACATTCCTTGGCCGACTCTATTGGTAAAAAATCTTTTCAACATGTCACATATTGAAGAAAAGGTAACAAATGCACCGGCTTTTAGTACCGTTCTTGAAGCTCTTAAAGATATGTTGGAAATGATGAGAGAAGATATGGAAGAAAGAAGAGCACATCGCAAAAGGATGTCTTCAAGGTACACTCATCCAAAACCGATTTCAAATATTCAATTATCTTTGGAAAATGATAGTTTATGTGATGAAATTCAGCCTAGGGTTGAAGTAGAAAGTTGTATCATTGAAAATGAAATGCATTGTGGTTTAGTTGCAATGCATGCTAGGGAACTATATTGTGAGGACGTGTTTGCTTGTAATCATTCTACTATTGTAAAACCTAATCTAAATAATGTACAAGTTGATGTGTGTGAGTTAGGAAAAAGGCACAAAAGGCCATGAAAAAAGCATGTGAGTTTATTAATGAAGAATCATGTGAGAAAATGAATGAGAGAGAGAAGCATGAGCCTAGTTTATGGCCTATGAAGAAAAATGAGAGAAAAGCCAATGTTGTGAGCTTGTGTGAAAGAGCCAATGAGGTTAAATCCATTTTGTTTTCAAAGAAAAATATTTGTAGACTTTTATATAAAGGAACTTGCTACCTAACTGCGCAGCTCAAAGCCATGTTTGTCTAGTGTTTCTTTTGAGTTCTTACAGAAGCAAAAGATCTTATACAACATCTCGGCGCGAAAATTCCTTCTAAAGTAAAGAATGACCACAAACACAATGCCAACTGGTTTATTATGATGAAATACTCCAAATTTGCTTCTAAGTTCACCCATGGCAGCAAGCATAAAGTGTTCAAAAAGAAGACATAAAGATTTTGATTTGAGGACAAATCCTTCTAAAGAAAGGGGGGATGATATGAATTCAACTACCGACTTATTGTATTCACATGAAGGAGCAACAAGAAGCAAGAAAAGAAGATTTCAAGAGCCTTTTTAAAATTAGAATGCATAAATTTAAATAGTGGAATTTCCAGATTTTTATATTTTAGAACTTTTTTATTTCAATGCTTGTCAACCATGCTCTTAATTGTAAGGGACCTTCTAGAAGAGTTAGTTGGTCCTATTCAAAGCTTATCTACCCTTTTGTCTAGCATTTAAGCCATGCAATTTACTTTTGGCTTCTTATGTCTTATTTTCTACAAAATGCATTTAATAGCTTTTTGAGTCCTTTTGTATTCCAAGGCATGCACGAAATTTTTGGCCTTTAAAATGGCTTGTAATACATCATTTTGGACAGATTTGATGAATGAAAAACTTGTGTTTTCTTAGACCCCATTTGGTGTTGTCTTTCTTTCAAATCTTGTTTTAGGTTTGAAGTTAAATCAATTCATTGGATTAGTCTTGATCAAACTAATTCTGAGTGAGTTGTCTTAGGATCTAAGAGTGACCATTTTAGATTTTGAGTGTGATCTAAGTTAGTTGTCATTGTGAGTTTTTACAAGGATCCTAGAAGGACCTCTAGCTTTGTAAAATTCAAGCAACGATCGGCGCTTATCATTTGGTATCGAGCATTTGGTCGACATTCCTTGGCGACTCTATTGGTAAAAAAATCTTTTCAACATGTCACATATTGAAGAAAAGGTAACAAATGCACCGGCTTTTAGTACCGTTCTTGAAGCTCTTAAAGATATGTTGGAAATGATGAGAGAAGATATGGAAGAAAGAAGAGCACATCGCAAAAAGGATGTCTTCAAGGTACACTCATCCAAAACCGATTTCAAATATTCAATTATCTTTGGAAAATGATAGTTTATGTGATGAAATTCAGCCTAGGGTTGAAGTAGAAAGTTGTATCATTGAAAATGAAATGCATTGTGGTTTAGTTGCAATGCATGCTAGGGAACTATATTGTGAGGACGTGTTTGCTTGTAATCATTCTACTATTGTAAAACCTAATCTAAATAATGTACAAGTTGATGTGTGTGAGTTAGGGAAAAAGGCACAAAAGGCCATGAAAAAAGCATGTGAGTTTATTAATGAAGAATCATGTGAGAAAATGAATGAGAGAGAGAAGCATGAGCCTAGTTTATGGCCTATGAAGAAAAAAAATGAGAGAAAAGCCAATGTTGTGAGCTTGTGTGAAAGAGCCAATGAGGTTAAATCCATTTTGTTTTCAAAGAAAAATATTTGTAGACTTTTATATAAAGGAACTTGCTACCTAACGGGGCGAGCTCAAGCCATGTTTGTCTAGTGTTTCTTTTGAGTTCTTACAGAAGCAAAAGATCTTATACAACATCTCTGAAGCGAAAATTCCTTCTAAAGTAAAGAATGACCACAAACACAATGCCAACTGGTTTATTATGATGAAATACTCCAAATTTGCTTCTAAGTTCACCCATGGCAGCAAGCATAAAGTGTTCAAAAGAAGACATAAAGATTTTGATTTGAGGACAAATCCTTCTAAAGAAAGGGGGGATGATATGAATTCAACTACCGACTTATTGTATTCACATGAAGGAGCAACAAGAAGCAAGAAAAGAAGATTTCAAGAGCCTTTTTAAAATTAGAATGCATAAATTTAAATAGTGGAATTTCCAGATTTTTATATTTTAGAACTTTTTTATTTCAATGCTTGTCAACCATGCTCTTAATTGTAAGGGACCTTCTAGAAGAGTTAGTTGGTCCTATTCAAAGCTTATCTACCCTTTTGTCTAGCATTTAAGCCATGCAATTTACTTTTGGCTTCTTATGTCTTATTTTCTACAAAATGCATTTAATAGCTTTTTGAGTCCTTTTGTATTCCAAGGCATGCACGAAATTTTTGGCCTTTAAAATGGCTTGTAATACATCATTTTGGACAGATTTGATGAATGAAAAACTTGTGTTTTCTTAGACCCCATTTGGTGTTGTCTTTCTTTCAAATCTTGTTTTAGGTTTGAAGTTAAATCAATTCATTGGATTAGTCTTGATCAAACTAATTCGGAGTGAGTTGTCTTAGGATCTAAGAGTGACCATTTTAGATTTTGAGTGTGATCTAAGTTAGCTGTCATTGTGAGTTTTTACAAGGATCCTAGAAGGACCTCTAGCTTTGTAAAATTCAAGCAACGATCGGCGCTTATCATTTGGTATCAGAGCATTTGGTCGACATTCCTTGGCCGACTCTATTGGTAAAAAAATCTTTTCAACATGTCACATATTGAAGAAAAGGTAACAAATGCACCGGCTTTTAGTACCGTTCTTGAAGCTCTTAAAGATATGTTGGAAATGATGAGAGAAGATATGGAAGAAAGAAGAGCACATCGCAAAAGGATGTCTTCAAGGTACACTCATCCAAAACCGATTTCAAATATTCAATTATCTTTGGAAAATGATATAGTTTATGTGATGAAATTCAGCCTAGGGTTGAAGTAGAAAGTTGTATCATTGAAAATGAAATGCATTGTGGTTTAGTTGCAATGCATGCTAGGGAACTATATTGTGAGGACGTGTTTGCTTGTAATCATTCTACTATTGTAAAACCTAATCTAAATAATGTACAAGTTGATGTGTGTGAGTTAGGGAAAAAGGCACAAAAGGCCATGAAAAAGCATGTGAGTTTATTAATGAAGAATCATGTGAGAAAATGAATGAGAGAGAGAAGCATGAGCCTAGTTTATGGCCTATGAAGAAAAAAATGAGAGAAAAGCCAATGTTGTGAGCTTGTGTGAAAGAGCCAATGAGGTTAAATCCATTTTGTTTTCAAAGAAAAATATTTGTAGACTTTTATATAAAGGAACTTGCTACCTAACGGCGAGCTCAAGCCATGTTTGTCTAGTGTTTCTTTTGAGTTCTTACAGAAGCAAAAGATCTTGTACAACATCTCGAGCGAAAATTCCTTCTAAAGTAAAGAATGACCACAAACACAATGCCAACTGGTTTATTATGATGAAATACTCCAAATTTGCTTCTAAGTTCACCCATGGCAGCAAAGCATAAAGTGTTCAAAAGAAGACATAAAGATTTTGATTTGAGGACAAATCCTTCTAAAGAAAGGGGGATGATATGAATTCAACTACCGACTTATTGTATTCACATGAAGGAGCAACAAGAAGCAAGAAAAGAAGATTTCAAGAGCCTTTTAAAATTAGAATGCATAAATTTAAATAGTGGAATTTCCAGATTTTTATATTTTAGAACTTTTTTATTTCAATGCTTGTCAACCATGCTCTTAATTGTAAGGGACCTTCTAGAAGAGTTAGTTGGTCCTATTCAAAGCTTATCTACCCTTTTGTCTAGCATTTAAGCCATGCAATTTACTTTTGGCTTCTTATGTCTTATTTTCTACAAAATGCATTTAATAGCTTTTTGAGTCCTTTTGTATTCCAAGGCATGCACGAAATTTTTGGCCTTTAAAATGGCTTGTAATACATCATTTTGGACAGATTTGATGAATGAAAAACTTGTGTTTTCTTAGACCCCATTTGGTGTTGTCTTTCTTTCAAATCTTGTTTTAGGTTTGAAGTTAAATCAATTCATTGGATTAGTCTTGATCAAACTAATTCTGGAGTGAGTTGTCTTAGGATCTAAGAGTGACCATTTTAGATTTTGAGTGTGATCTAAGTTAGTCATCATTGTGAGTTTTTACAAGGATCCTAGAAGGACCTCTAGCTTTGTAAAATTCAAGCAACGATCGGCGCTTATCATTTGGTATCGAGCATTTGGTCGACATTCCTTGGCCGACTCTATTGGTAAAAAAATCTTTTCAACATGTCACATATTGAAGAAAAGGTAACAAATGCACCGGCTTTTAGTACCGTTCTTGAAGCTCTTAAAGATATGTTGGAAATGATGAGAGAAGATATGGAAGAAAGAAGAGCACATCGCAAAAGGATGTCTTCAAGGTACACTCATCCAAAACCGATTTCAAATATTCAATTATCTTTGGAAAATGATAGTTTATGTGATGAAATTCAGCCTAGGGTTGAAGTAGAAAGTTGTATCATTGAAAATGAAATGCATTGTGGTTTAGTTGCAATGCATGCTAGGGAACTATATTGTGAGGACGTGTTTGCTTGTAATCATTCTACTATTGTAAAACCTAATCTAAATAATGTACAAGTTGATGTGTGTGAGTTAGGGAAAAAGGCACAAAAGGCCATGAAAAAAGCATGTGAGTTTATTAATGAAGAATCATGTGAGAAAATGAATGAGAGAGAGAAGCATGAGCCTAGTTTATGGCCTATGAAGAAAAAAATGAGAGAAAAGCCAATGTTGTGAGCTTGTGTGAAAGAGCCAATGAGGTTAAATCCATTTTGTTTTCAAAGAAAAATATTTGTAGACTTTTATATAAAGGAACTTGCTACCTAACGGGCGAGCTCAAGCCATGTTTGTCTAGTGTTTCTTTTGAGTTCTTACAGAAGCAAAAGATCTTGTACAACATCTCTCTGAGCGAAAATTCCTTCTAAAGTAAAGAATGACCACAAACACAATGCCAACTGGTTTATTATGATGAAATACTCCAAATTTGCTTCTAAGTTCACCCATGGCAGCAAGCATAAAGTGTTCAAAAGAAGACATAAAGATTTTGATTTGAGGACAAATCCTTCTAAAGAAAGGGGGGATGATATGAATTCAACTACCGACTTATTGTATTCACATGAAGGAGCAACAAGAAGCAAGAAAAGAAGATTTCAAGAGCCTTTTAAAATTAGAATGCATAAATTTAAATAGTGGAATTTCCAGATTTTTATATTTTAGAACTTTTTATTTCAATGCTTGTCAACCATGCTCTTAATTGTAAGGGACCTTCTAGAAGAGTTAGTTGGTCCTATTCAAAGCTTATCTACCCTTTTGTCTAGCATTTAAGCCATGCAATTTACTTTTGGCTTCTTATGTCTTATTTTCTACAAAATGCATTTAATAGCTTTTTGAGTCCTTTTGTATTCCAAGGCATGCACGAAATTTTTGGCCTTTAAAATGGCTTGTAATACATCATTTTGGACAGATTTGATGAATGAAAAACTTGTGTTTTCTTAGACCCCATTTGGTGTTGTCTTTCTTTCAAATCTTGTTTTAGGTTTGAAGTTAAATCAATTCATTGGATTAGTCTTGATCAAACTAATTCTGGAGTGAGTTGTCTTAGGATCTAAGAGTGACCATTTTAGATTTTGAGTGTGATCTAAGTTAGTCATGTCATTGTGAGTTTTTACAAGGATCCTAGAAGGACCTCTAGCTTTGTAAAATTCAAGCAACGATCGGCGCTTATCATTTGGTATCAGAGCATTTGGTCGACATTCCTTGGCCGACTCTATTGGTAAAAAATCTTTTCAACATGTCACATATTGAAGAAAAGGTAACAAATGCACCGGCTTTTAGTACCGCTCTTGAAGCTCTTAAAGATATGTTGGAAATGATGAGAGAAGATATGGAAGAAAGAAGAGCACATCGCAAAAGGATGTCTTCAAGGTACACTCATCCAAAACCGATTTCAAATATTCAATTATCTTTGGAAAATGATAGTTTATGTGATGAAATTCAGCCTAGGGTTGAAGTAGAAAGTTGTATCATTGAAAATGAAATGCATTGTGGTTTAGTTGCAATGCATGCTAGGGAACTATATTGTGAGGACGTGTTTGCTTGTAATCATTCTACTATTGTAAAACCTAATCTAAATAATGTACAAGTTGATGTGTGTGAGTTAGGAAAAAAGGCACAAAAGGCCATGAAAAAGCATGTGAGTTTATTAATGAAGAATCATGTGAGAAAATGAATGAGAGAGAGAAGCATGAGCCTAGTTTATGGCCTATGAAGAAAAATGAGAGAAAAGCCAATGTTGTGAGCTTGTGTGAAAGAGCCAATGAGGTTAAATCCATTTTGTTTTCAAAGAAAAATATTTGTAGACTTTTATATAAAGGAACTTGCTACCTAACGGGCGAGCTCAAGCCATGTTTGTCTAGTGTTTCTTTTGAGTTCTTACAGGAAGCAAAAGATCTTGTACAACATCTCGAGCGAAAATTCCTTCTAAAGTAAAGAATGACCACAAACACAATGCCAACTGGTTTATTATGATGAAATACTCCAAATTTGCTTCTAAGTTCACCCATGGCAGCAAGCATAAAGTGTTCAAAAGAAGACATAAAGATTTTGATTTGAGGACAAATCCTTCTAAAGAAAGGGGGGATGATATGAATTCAACTACCGACTTATTGTATTCACATGAAGGAGCAACAAGAAGCAAGAAAAGAAGATTTCAAGAGCCTTTTTAAAATTAGAATGCATAAATTTAAATAGTGGAATTTCCAGATTTTTATATTTTAGAACTTTTTTATTTCAATGCTTGTCAACCATGCTCTTAATTGTAAGGGACCTTCTAGAAGAGTTAGTTGGTCCTATTCAAAGCTTATCTACCCTTTTGTCTAGCATTTAAGCCATGCAATTTACTTTTGGCTTCTTATGTCTTATTTTCTACAAAATGCATTTAATAGCTTTTTGAGTCCTTTTGTATTCCAAGGCATGCACGAAATTTTTGGCCTTTAAAATGGCTTGTAATACATCATTTTGGACAGATTTGATGAATGAAAAACTTGTGTTTTCTTAGACCCCATTTGGTGTTGTCTTTCTTTCAAATCTTGTTTTAGGTTTGAAGTTAAATCAATTCATTGGATTAGTCTTGATCAAACTAATTCTGGAGTGAGTTGTCTTAGGATCTAAGAGTGACCATTTTAGATTTTGAGTGTGATCTAAGTTAGCTGTCATTGTGAGTTTTTACAAGGATCCTAGAAGGACCTCTAGCTTTGTAAAATTCAAGCAACGATCGGCGCTTATCATTTGGTATCAGAGCATTTGGTCGACATTCCTTGGCCGACTCTATTGGTAAAAAAATCTTTTCAACATGTCACATATTGAAGAAAAGGTAACAAATGCACCGGCTTTTAGTACCGTTCTTGAAGCTCTTAAAGATATGTTGGAAATGATGAGAGAAGATATGGAAGAAAGAAGAGCACATCGCAAAAAGGATGTCTTCAAGGTACACTCATCCAAAACCGATTTCAAATATTCAATTATCTTTGGAAAATGATAGTTTATGTGATGAAATTCAGCCTAGGGTTGAAGTAGAAAGTTGTATCATTGAAAATGAAATGCATTGTGGTTTAGTTGCAATGCATGCTAGGGAACTATATTGTGAGGACGTGTTTGCTTGTAATCATTCTACTATTGTAAAACCTAATCTAAATAATGTACAAGTTGATGTGTGTGAGTTAGGGAAAAAGGCACAAAAGGCCATGAAAAAAGCATGTGAGTTTATTAATGAAGAATCATGTGAGAAAATGAATGAGAGAGAGAAGCATGAGCCTAGTTTATGGCCTATGAAGAAAAATGAGAGAAAAGCCAATGTTGTGAGCTTGTGTGAAAGAGCCAATGAGGTTAAATCCATTTTGTTTTCAAAGAAAAATATTTGTAGACTTTTATATAAAGGAACTTGCTACCTAACGGCGAGCTCAAGCCATGTTTGTCTAGTGTTTCTTTTGAGTTCTTACAGAAGCAAAAGATCTTGTACAACATCTCAAGCGAAAATTCCTTCTAAAGTAAAGAATGACCACAAACACAATGCCAACTGGTTTATTATGATGAAATACTCCAAATTTGCTTCTAAGTTCACCCATGGCAGCAAAGCATAAAGTGTTCAAAAGAAGACATAAAGATTTTGATTTGAGGACAAATCCTTCTAAAGAAAGGGGGATGATATGAATTCAACTACCGACTTTATTGTATTCACATGAAGGAGCAACAAGAAGCAAGAAAAGAAGATTTCAAGAGCCTTTTAAAATTAGAATGCATAAATTTAAATAGTGGAATTTCCAGATTTTATATTTTAGAACTTTTTATTTCAATGCTTGTCAACCATGCTCTTAATTGTAAGGGACCTTCTAGAAGAGTTAGTTGGTCCTATTCAAAGCTTATCTACCCTTTTGTCTAGCATTTAAGCCATGCAATTTACTTTTGGCTTCTTATGTCTTATTTTCTACAAAATGCATTTAATAGCTTTTTGAGTCCTTTTGTATTCCAAGGCATGCACGAAATTTTTGGCCTTTAAAATGGCTTGTAATACATCATTTTGGACAGATTTGATGAATGAAAAACTTGTGTTTTCTTAGACCCCATTTGGTGTTGTCTTTCTTTCAAATCTTGTTTTAGGTTTGAAGTTAAATCAATTCATTGGATTAGTCTTGATCAAACTAATTCTGGAGTGAGTTGTCTTAGGATCTAAGAGTGACCATTTTAGATTTTGAGTGTGATCTAAGTTAGTCATTCATTGTGAGTTTTTACAAGGATCCTAGAAGGACCTCTAGCTTTGTAAAATTCAAGCAACGATCGGCGCTTATCATTTGGTATCGAGCATTTGGTCGACATTCCTTGGCCGACTCTATTGGTAAAAAAATCTTTTCAACATGTCACATATTGAAGAAAAGGTAACAAATGCACCGGCTTTTAGTACCGTTCTTGAAGCTCTTAAAGATATGTTGGAAATGATGAGAGAAGATATGGAAGAAAGAAGAGCACATCGCAAAAGGATGTCTTCAAGGTACACTCATCCAAAACCGATTTCAAATATTCAATTATCTTTGGAAAATGATAGTTTATGTGATGAAATTCAGCCTAGGGTTGAAGTAGAAAGTTGTATCATTGAAAATGAAATGCATTGTGGTTTAGTTGCAATGCATGCTAGGGAACTATATTGTGAGGACGTGTTTGCTTGTAATCATTCTACTATTGTAAAACCTAATCTAAATAATGTACAAGTTGATGTGTGTGAGTTAGGGAAAAAGGCACAAAAGGCCATGAAAAAAGCATGTGAGTTTATTAATGAAGAATCATGTGAGAAAATGAATGAGAGAGAGAAGCATGAGCCTAGTTTATGGCCTATGAAGAAAAATGAGAGAAAAGCCAATGTTGTGAGCTTGTGTGAAAGAGCCAATGAGGTTAAATCCATTTTGTTTTCAAAGAAAAATATTTGTAGACTTTTATATAAAGGAACTTGCTACCTAACGGGCGAGCTCAAGCCATGTTTGTCTAGTGTTTCTTTTGAGTTCTTACAGGAAGCAAAAGATCTTGTACAACATCTCGAAGCGAAAATTCCTTCTAAAGTAAAGAATGACCACAAACACAATGCCAACTGGTTTATTATGATGAAATACTCCAAATTTGCTTCTAAGTTCACCCATGGCAGCAAGCATAAAGTGTTCAAAAGAAGACATAAAGATTTTGATTTGAGGACAAATCCTTCTAAAGAAAGGGGGGATGATATGAATTCAACTACCGACTTATTGTATTCACATGAAGGAGCAACAAGAAGCAAGAAAAGAAGATTTCAAGAGCCTTTTAAAATTAGAATGCATAAATTTAAATAGTGGAATTTCCAGATTTTTATATTTTAGAACTTTTTATTTCAATGCTTGTCAACCATGCTCTTAATTGTAAGGGACCTTCTAGAAGAGTTAGTTGGTCCTATTCAAAGCTTATCTACCCTTTTGTCTAGCATTTAAGCCATGCAATTTACTTTTGGCTTCTTATGTCTTATTTTCTACAAAATGCATTTAATAGCTTTTTGAGTCCTTTTGTATTCCAAGGCATGCACGAAATTTTTGGCCTTTAAAATGGCTTGTAATACATCATTTTGGACAGATTTGATGAATGAAAAACTTGTGTTTTCTTAGACCCCATTTGGTGTTGTCTTTCTTTCAAATCTTGTTTTAGGTTTGAAGTTAAATCAATTCATTGGATTAGTCTTGATCAAACTAATTCTGGAGTGAGTTGTCTTAGGATCTAAGAGTGACCATTTTAGATTTTGAGTGTGATCTAAGTTAGTCATGTCATTGTGAGTTTTTACAAGGATCCTAGAAGGACCTCTAGCTTTGTAAAATTCAAGCAACGATCGGCGCTTATCATTTGGTATCGAGCATTTGGTCGACATTCCTTGGCCGACTCTATTGGTAAAAAAATCTTTTCAACATGTCACATATTGAAGAAAAGGTAACAAATGCACCGGCTTTTAGTACCGTTCTTGAAGCTCTTAAAGATATGTTGGAAATGATGAGAGAAGATATGGAAGAAAGAAGAGCACATCGCAAAAGGATGTCTTCAAGGTACACTCATCCAAAACCGATTTCAAATATTCAATTATCTTTGGAAAATGATAGTTTATGTGATGAAATTCAGCCTAGGGTTGAAGTAGAAAGTTGTATCATTGAAAATGAAATGCATTGTGGTTTAGTTGCAATGCATGCTAGGGAACTATATTGTGAGGACGTGTTTGCTTGTAATCATTCTACTATTGTAAAACCTAATCTAAATAATGTACAAGTTGATGTGTGTGAGTTAGGGAAAAAGGCACAAAAGGCCATGAAAAAAGCATGTGAGTTTATTAATGAAGAATCATGTGAGAAAATGAATGAGAGAGAGAAGCATGAGCCTAGTTTATGGCCTATGAAGAAAAATGAGAGAAAAGCCAATGTTGTGAGCTTGTGTGAAAGAGCCAATGAGGTTAAATCCATTTTGTTTTCAAAGAAAAATATTTGTAGACTTTTATATAAAGGAACTTGCTACCTAACGGGCGAGCTCAAGCCATGTTTGTCTAGTGTTTCTTTTGAGTTCTTACAGAAGCAAAAGATCTTGTACAACATCTCGAAGCGAAAATTCCTTCTAAAGTAAAGAATGACCACAAACACAATGCCAACTGGTTTATTATGATGAAATACTCCAAATTTGCTTCTAAGTTCACCCATGGCAGCAAGCATAAAGTGTTCAAAAGAAGACATAAAGATTTTGATTTGAGGACAAATCCTTCTAAAGAAAGGGGGGATGATATGAATTCAACTACCGACTTATTGTATTCACATGAAGGAGCAACAAGAAGCAAGAAAAGAAGATTTCAAGAGCCTTTTAAAATTAGAATGCATAAATTTAAATAGTGGAATTTCCAGATTTTTATATTTTAGAACTTTTTTATTTCAATGCTTGTCAACCATGCTCTTAATTGTAAGGGACCTTCTAGAAGAGTTAGTTGGTCCTATTCAAAGCTTATCTACCCTTTTGTCTAGCATTTAAGCCATGCAATTTACTTTTGGCTTCTTATGTCTTATTTTCTACAAAATGCATTTAATAGCTTTTTGAGTCCTTTTGTATTCCAAGGCATGCACGAAATTTTTGGCCTTTAAAATGGCTTGTAATACATCATTTTGGACAGATTTGATGAATGAAAAACTTGTGTTTTCTTAGACCCCATTTGGTGTTGTCTTTCTTTCAAATCTTGTTTTAGGTTTGAAGTTAAATCAATTCATTGGATTAGTCTTGATCAAACTAATTCTGGAGTGAGTTGTCTTAGGATCTAAGAGTGACCATTTTAGATTTTGAGTGTGATCTAAGTTAGTCATTATCATTGTGAGTTTTTACAAGGATCCTAGAAGGACCTCTAGCTTTGTAAAATTCAAGCAACGATCGGCGCTTATCATTTGGTATCGAGAGCATTTGGTCGACATTCCTTGGCCGACTCTATTGGTAAAAAAATCTTTTCAACATGTCACATATTGAAGAAAAGGTAACAAATGCACCGGCTTTTAGTACCGCTCTTGAAGCTCTTAAAGATATGTTGGAAATGATGAGAGAAGATATGGAAGAAAGAAGAGCACATCGCAAAAGGATGTCTTCAAGGTACACTCATCCAAAACCGATTTCAAATATTCAATTATCTTTGGAAAATGATAGTTTATGTGATGAAATTCAGCCTAGGGTTGAAGTAGAAAGTTGTATCATTGAAAATGAAATGCATTGTGGTTTAGTTGCAATGCATGCTAGGGAACTATATTGTGAGGACGTGTTTGCTTGTAATCATTCTACTATTGTAAAACCTAATCTAAATAATGTACAAGTTGATGTGTGTGAGTTAGGGAAAAAGGCACAAAAGGCCATGAAAAAGCATGTGAGTTTATTAATGAAGAATCATGTGAGAAAATGAATGAGAGAGAGAAGCATGAGCCTAGTTTATGGCCTATGAAGAAAAATGAGAGAAAAGCCAATGTTGTGAGCTTGTGTGAAAGAGCCAATGAGGTTAAATCCATTTTGTTTTCAAAGAAAAATATTTGTAGACTTTTATATAAAGGAACTTGCTACCTAACGGGCGAGCTCAAGCCATGTTTGTCTAGTGTTTCTTTTGAGTTCTTACAGAAGCAAAAGATCTTGTACAACATCTCGGCGAAAATTCCTTCTAAAGTAAAGAATGACCACAAACACAATGCCAACTGGTTTATTATGATGAAATACTCCAAATTTGCTTCTAAGTTCACCCATGGCAGCAAGCATAAAGTGTTCAAAAGAAGACATAAAGATTTTGATTTGAGGACAAATCCTTCTAAAGAAAGGGGGGATGATATGAATTCAACTACCGACTTATTGTATTCACATGAAGGAGCAACAAGAAGCAAGAAAAGAAGATTTCAAGAGCCTTTTAAAATTAGAATGCATAAATTTAAATAGTGGAATTTCCAGATTTTTATATTTTAGAACTTTTTTATTTCAATGCTTGTCAACCATGCTCTTAATTGTAAGGGACCTTCTAGAAGAGTTAGTTGGTCCTATTCAAAGCTTATCTACCCTTTTGTCTAGCATTTAAGCCATGCAATTTACTTTTGGCTTCTTATGTCTTATTTTCTACAAAATGCATTTAATAGCTTTTTGAGTCCTTTTTGTATTCCAAGGCATGCACGAAATTTTTGGCCTTTAAAATGGCTTGTAATACATCATTTTGGACAGATTTGATGAATGAAAAACTTGTGTTTTCTTAGACCCCATTTGGTGTTGTCTTTCTTTCAAATCTTGTTTTAGGTTTGAAGTTAAATCAATTCATTGGATTAGTCTTGATCAAACTAATTCTGGAGTGAGTTGTCTTAGGATCTAAGAGTGACCATTTTAGATTTTGAGTGTGATCTAAGTTAGTCATCATTGTGAGTTTTTACAAGGATCCTAGAAGGACCTCTAGCTTTGTAAAATTCAAGCAACGATCGGCGCTTATCATTTGGTATCGAGCATTTGGTCGACATTCCTTGGCCGACTCTATTGGTAAAAAATCTTTTCAACATGTCACATATTGAAGAAAAGGTAACAAATGCACCGCTTTTAGTACCGCTTCTTGAAGCTCTTAAAGATATGTTGGAAATGATGAGAGAAGATATGGAAGAAAGAAGAGCACATCGCAAAAGGATGTCTTCAAGGTACACTCATCCAAAACCGATTTCAAATATTCAATTATCTTTGGAAAATGATAGTTTATGTGATGAAATTCAGCCTAGGGTTGAAGTAGAAAGTTGTATCATTGAAAATGAAATGCATTGTGGTTTAGTTGCAATGCATGCTAGGGAACTATATTGTGAGGACGTGTTTGCTTGTAATCATTCTACTATTGTAAAACCTAATCTAAATAATGTACAAGTTGATGTGTGTGAGTTAGGGAAAAAGGCACAAAAGGCCATGAAAAAAAGCATGTGAGTTTATTAATGAAGAATCATGTGAGAAAATGAATGAGAGAGAGAAGCATGAGCCTAGTTTATGGCCTATGAAGAAAAATGAGAGAAAAGCCAATGTTGTGAGCTTGTGTGAAAGAGCCAATGAGGTTAAATCCATTTTGTTTTCAAAGAAAAATATTTGTAGACTTTTATATAAAGGAACTTGCTACCTAACGGGCGAGCTCAAGCCATGTTTGTCTAGTGTTTCTTTTGAGTTCTTACAGAAGCAAAAGATCTTGTACAACATCTCGGCGAAAATTCCTTCTAAAGTAAAGAATGACCACAAACACAATGCCAACTGGTTTATTATGATGAAATACTCCAAATTTGCTTCTAAGTTCACCCATGGCAGCAAGCATAAAGTGTTCAAAAGAAGACATAAAGATTTTGATTTGAGGACAAATCCTTCTAAAGAAAGGGGGGATGATATGAATTCAACTACCGACTTATTGTATTCACATGAAGGAGCAACAAGAAGCAAGAAAAGAAGATTTCAAGAGCCTTTTAAAATTAGAATGCATAAATTTAAATAGTGGAATTTCCAGATTTTTATATTTTAGAACTTTTTATTTCAATGCTTGTCAACCATGCTCTTAATTGTAAGGGACCTTCTAGAAGAGTTAGTTGGTCCTATTCAAAGCTTATCTACCCTTTTGTCTAGCATTTAAGCCATGCAATTTACTTTTGGCTTCTTATGTCTTATTTTCTACAAAATGCATTTAATAGCTTTTTGAGTCCTTTTGTATTCCAAGGCATGCACGAAATTTTTGGCCTTTAAAATGGCTTGTAATACATCATTTTGGACAGATTTGATGAATGAAAAACTTGTGTTTTCTTAGACCCCATTTGGTGTTGTCTTTCTTTCAAATCTTGTTTTAGGTTTGAAGTTAAATCAATTCATTGGATTAGTCTTGATCAAACTAATTCGGAGTGAGTTGTCTTAGGATCTAAGAGTGACCATTTTAGATTTTGAGTGTGATCTAAGTTAGTCATCATTGTGAGTTTTTACAAGGATCCTAGAAGGACCTCTAGCTTTGTAAAATTCAAGCAACGATCGGCGCTTATCATTTGGTATCAGAGCATTTGGTCGACATTCCTTGGCCGACTCTATTGGTAAAAAAATCTTTTCAACATGTCACATATTGAAGAAAAGGTAACAAATGCACCGGCTTTTAGTACCGTTCTTGAAGCTCTTAAAGATATGTTGGAAATGATGAGAGAAGATATGGAAGAAAGAAGAGCACATCGCAAAAAAGGATGTCTTCAAGGTACACTCATCCAAAACCGATTTCAAATATTCAATTATCTTTGGAAAATGATAGTTTATGTGATGAAATTCAGCCTAGGGTTGAAGTAGAAAGTTGTATCATTGAAAATGAAATGCATTGTGGTTTAGTTGCAATGCATGCTAGGGAACTATATTGTGAGGACGTGTTTGCTTGTAATCATTCTACTATTGTAAAACCTAATCTAAATAATGTACAAGTTGATGTGTGTGAGTTAGGGAAAAAGGCACAAAAGGCCATGAAAAAGCATGTGAGTTTATTAATGAAGAATCATGTGAGAAAATGAATGAGAGAGAGAAGCATGAGCCTAGTTTATGGCCTATGAAGAAAAATGAGAGAAAAGCCAATGTTGTGAGCTTGTGTGAAAGAGCCAATGAGGTTAAATCCATTTTGTTTTCAAAGAAAAATATTTGTAGACTTTTATATAAAGGAACTTGCTACCTAACGGGCGAGCTCAAGCCATGTTTGTCTAGTGTTTCTTTTGAGTTCTTACAGGAAGCAAAAGATCTTGTACAACATCTCAAGCGAAAATTCCTTCTAAAGTAAAGAATGACCACAAACACAATGCCAACTGGTTTATTATGATGAAATACTCCAAATTTGCTTCTAAGTTCACCCATGGCAGCAAGCATAAAGTGTTCAAAAGAAGACATAAAGATTTTGATTTGAGGACAAATCCTTCTAAAGAAAGGGGGGATGATATGAATTCAACTACCGACTTATTGTATTCACATGAAGGAGCAACAAGAAGCAAGAAAAGAAGATTTCAAGAGCCTTTTTAAAATTAGAATGCATAAATTTAAATAGTGGAATTTCCAGATTTTTATATTTTAGAACTTTTTTATTTCAATGCTTGTCAACCATGCTCTTAATTGTAAGGGACCTTCTAGAAGAGTTAGTTGGTCCTATTCAAAGCTTATCTACCCTTTTGTCTAGCATTTAAGCCATGCAATTTACTTTTGGCTTCTTATGTCTTATTTTCTACAAAATGCATTTAATAGCTTTTTGAGTCCTTTTGTATTCCAAGGCATGCACGAAATTTTTGGCCTTTAAAATGGCTTGTAATACATCATTTTGGACAGATTTGATGAATGAAAAACTTGTGTTTTCTTAGACCCCATTTGGTGTTGTCTTTCTTTCAAATCTTGTTTTAGGTTTGAAGTTAAATCAATTCATTGGATTAGTCTTGATCAAACTAATTCTGGAGTGAGTTGTCTTAGGATCTAAGAGTGACCATTTTAGATTTTGAGTGTGATCTAAGTTAGTCATCATTGTGAGTTTTTACAAGGATCCTAGAAGGACCTCTAGCTTTGTAAAATTCAAGCAACGATCGGCGCTTATCATTTGGTATCAGAGCATTTGGTCGACATTCCTTGGCCGACTCTATTGGTAAAAAAATCTTTTCAACATGTCACATATTGAAGAAAAGGTAACAAATGCACCGGCTTTTAGTACCGTTCTTGAAGCTCTTAAAGATATGTTGGAAATGATGAGAGAAGATATGGAAGAAAGAAGAGCACATCGCAAAAAGGATGTCTTCAAGGTACACTCATCCAAAACCGATTTCAAATATTCAATTATCTTTGGAAAATGATAGTTTATGTGATGAAATTCAGCCTAGGGTTGAAGTAGAAAGTTGTATCATTGAAAATGAAATGCATTGTGGTTTAGTTGCAATGCATGCTAGGGAACTATATTGTGAGGACGTGTTTGCTTGTAATCATTCTACTATTGTAAAACCTAATCTAAATAATGTACAAGTTGATGTGTGTGAGTTAGGGAAAAAGGCACAAAAGGCCATGAAAAAGCATGTGAGTTTATTAATGAAGAATCATGTGAGAAAATGAATGAGAGAGAGAAGCATGAGCCTAGTTTATGGCCTATGAAGAAAAAATGAGAGAAAAGCCAATGTTGTGAGCTTGTGTGAAAGAGCCAATGAGGTTAAATCCATTTTGTTTTCAAAGAAAAATATTTGTAGACTTTTATATAAAGGAACTTGCTACCTAACGGGCGAGCTCAAGCCATGTTTGTCTAGTGTTTCTTTTGAGTTCTTACAGAAGCAAAAGATCTTGTACAACATCTCGGCGAAAATTCCTTCTAAAGTAAAGAATGACCACAAACACAATGCCAACTGGTTTATTATGATGAAATACTCCAAATTTGCTTCTAAGTTCACCCATGGCAGCAAGCATAAAGTGTTCAAAAGAAGACATAAAGATTTTGATTTGAGGACAAATCCTTCTAAAGAAAGGGGGGATGATATGAATTCAACTACCGACTTATTGTATTCACATGAAGGAGCAACAAGAAGCAAGAAAAGAAGATTTCAAGAGCCTTTTTAAAATTAGAATGCATAAATTTAAATAGTGGAATTTCCAGATTTTTATATTTTAGAACTTTTTATTTCAATGCTTGTCAACCATGCTCTTAATTGTAAGGGACCTTCTAGAAGAGTTAGTTGGTCCTATTCAAAGCTTATCTACCCTTTTGTCTAGCATTTAAGCCATGCAATTTACTTTTGGCTTCTTATGTCTTATTTTCTACAAAATGCATTTAATAGCTTTTTGAGTCCTTTTGTATTCCAAGGCATGCACGAAATTTTTGGCCTTTAAAATGGCTTGTAATACATCATTTTGGACAGATTTGATGAATGAAAAACTTGTGTTTTCTTAGACCCCATTTGGTGTTGTCTTTCTTTCAAATCTTGTTTTAGGTTTGAAGTTAAATCAATTCATTGGATTAGTCTTGATCAAACTAATTCTGGAGTGAGTTGTCTTAGGATCTAAGAGTGACCATTTTAGATTTTGAGTGTGATCTAAGTTAGCTGTCATTGTGAGTTTTTACAAGGATCCTAGAAGGACCTCTAGCTTTGTAAAATTCAAGCAACGATCGGCGCTTATCATTTGGTATCAGAGCATTTGGTCGACATTCCTTGGCCGACTCTATTGGTAAAAAAATCTTTTCAACATGTCACATATTGAAGAAAAGGTAACAAATGCACCGGCTTTTAGTACCGTTCTTGAAGCTCTTAAAGATATGTTGGAAATGATGAGAGAAGATATGGAAGAAAGAAGAGCACATCGCAAAAGGATGTCTTCAAGGTACACTCATCCAAAACCGATTTCAAATATTCAATTATCTTTGGAAAATGATAGTTTATGTGATGAAATTCAGCCTAGGGTTGAAGTAGAAAGTTGTATCATTGAAAATGAAATGCATTGTGGTTTAGTTGCAATGCATGCTAGGGAACTATATTGTGAGGACGTGTTTGCTTGTAATCATTCTACTATTGTAAAACCTAATCTAAATAATGTACAAGTTGATGTGTGTGAGTTAGGGAAAAAGGCACAAAAGGCCATGAAAAAGCATGTGAGTTTATTAATGAAGAATCATGTGAGAAAATGAATGAGAGAGAGAAGCATGAGCCTAGTTTATGGCCTATGAAGAAAAATGAGAGAAAAGCCAATGTTGTGAGCTTGTGTGAAAGAGCCAATGAGGTTAAATCCATTTTGTTTTCAAAGAAAAATATTTGTAGACTTTTATATAAAGGAACTTGCTACCTAACGGGCGAGCTCAAGCCATGTTTGTCTAGTGTTTCTTTTGAGTTCTTACAGGAAGCAAAAGATCTTGTACAACATCTCGAAGCGAAAATTCCTTCTAAAGTAAAGAATGACCACAAACACAATGCCAACTGGTTTATTATGATGAAATACTCCAAATTTGCTTCTAAGTTCACCCATGGCAGCAAGCATAAAGTGTTCAAAAGAAGACATAAAGATTTTGATTTGAGGACAAATCCTTCTAAAGAAAGGGGGGATGATATGAATTCAACTACCGACTTATTGTATTCACATGAAGGAGCAACAAGAAGCAAGAAAAGAAGATTTCAAGAGCCTTTTTAAAATTAGAATGCATAAATTTAAATAGTGGAATTTCCAGATTTTTATATTTTAGAACTTTTTTATTTCAATGCTTGTCAACCATGCTCTTAATTGTAAGGGACCTTCTAGAAGAGTTAGTTGGTCCTATTCAAAGCTTATCTACCCTTTTGTCTAGCATTTAAGCCATGCAATTTACTTTTGGCTTCTTATGTCTTATTTTCTACAAAATGCATTTAATAGCTTTTTGAGTCCTTTTGTATTCCAAGGCATGCACGAAATTTTTTTGCCTTTAAAATGGCTTGTAATACATCATTTTGGACAGATTTGATGAATGAAAAACTTGTGTTTTCTTAGACCCCATTTGGTGTTGTCTTTCTTTCAAATCTTGTTTTAGGTTTGAAGTTAAATCAATTCATTGGATTAGTCTTGATCAAACTAATTCTGGAGTGAGTTGTCTTAGGATCTAAGAGTGACCATTTTAGATTTTGAGTGTGATCTAAGTTAGTGTCATTGTGAGTTTTTACAAGGATCCTAGAAGGACCTCTAGCTTTGTAAAATTCAAGCAACGATCGGCGCTTATCATTTGGTATCAGAGCATTTGGTCGACATTCCTTGGCCGACTTATTGGTAAAAAAATCTTTTCAACATGTCACATATTGAAGAAAAGGTAACAAATGCACCGGCTTTTAGTACCGTTTTGAAGCTCTTAAAGATATGTTGGAAATGATGAGAGAAGATATGGAAGAAAGAAGAGCACATCGCAAAAAGGATGTCTTCAAGGTACACTCATCCAAAACCGATTTCAAATATTCAATTATCTTTGGAAAATGATAGTTTATGTGATGAAATTCAGCCTAGGTTGAAGTAGAAAGTTGTATCATTGAAAATGAAATGCATTGTGGTTTAGTTGCAATGCATGCTAGGGAACTATATTGTGAGGACGTGTTTGCTTGTAATCATTCTACTATTGTAAAACCTAATCTAAATAATGTACAAGTTGATGTGTGTGAGTTAGGAAAAAGGCACAAAAGGCCATGAAAAAGCATGTGAGTTTATTAATGAAGAATCATGTGAGAAAATGAATGAGAGAGAGAAGCATGAGCCTAGTTTATGGCCTATGAAGAAAAATGAGAGAAAAGCCAATGTTGTGAGCTTGTGTGAAAGAGCCAATGAGGTTAAATCCATTTTGTTTTCAAAGAAAAATATTTGTAGACTTTTATATAAAGGAACTTGCTACCTAACAGGCGAGCTCAAGCCATGTTTGTCTAGTGTTTCTTTTGAGTTCTTACAGAAGCAAAAGATCTTGTACAACATCTCGAAGCGAAAATTCCTTCTAAAGTAAAGAATGACCACAAACACAATGCCAACTGGTTTATTATGATGAAATACTCCAAATTTGCTTCTAAGTTCACCCATGGCAGCAAGCATAAAGTGTTCAAAAGAAGACATAAAGATTTTGATTTGAGGACAAATCCTTCTAAAGAAAGGGGGGATGATATGAATTCAACTACCGACTTATTGTATTCACATGAAGGAGCAACAAGAAGCAAGAAAAGAAGATTTCAAGAGCCTTTTTAAAATTAGAATGCATAAATTTAAATAGTGGAATTTCCAGATTTTTATATTTTAGAACTTTTTATTTCAATGCTTGTCAACCATGCTCTTAATTGTAAGGGACCTTCTAGAAGAGTTAGTTGGTCCTATTCAAAGCTTATCTACCCTTTTGTCTAGCATTTAAGCCATGCAATTTACTTTTGGCTTCTTATGTCTTATTTTCTACAAAATGCATTTAATAGCTTTTTGAGTCCTTTTGTATTCCAAGGCATGCACGAAATTTTTGGCCTTTAAAATGGCTTGTAATACATCATTTTGGACAGATTTGATGAATGAAAAACTTGTGTTTTCTTAGACCCCATTTGGTGTTGTCTTTCTTTCAAATCTTGTTTTAGGTTTGAAGTTAAATCAATTCATTGGATTAGTCTTGATCAAACTAGATTTTGAGTGTGATCTAAGAGTGAGTTGAGTTTTAGGATCTAAGAGTGACCATTTTAGATTTTGAGTGTGATCTAAGTTAGTCTTGTCATTGTGAGTTTTTACAAGGATCCTAGAAGGACTCTCTAGCTTTGTAAAATTCAAGCAACGATTTTGTATTTGGAACGGTTTTGAATGGTTTTTAGTAAATCTCTTATCATCTCATAATGTCCTTTACTTTGAATGCATGCATTGGGGTAAGGGCCCATTTAGTGCCCCATTCGGCTCTGTCCCTCATACAGCTTGAGCTCGCCAGCTTAGGTAGCAAGTTCCTCTATATAAAAGTCTACAAATATGTTTCTTTGAAAACAAAATGGAGTTAACCTCACTAGCTCTTTTACACACAATCTCACATCATTGGCTTTTCTCTCGTTTTTCTAATTAGGCCATAAACCAAGCTCATGCTTCTCTCTCTCATTCATTTTCTCACGTGATTCTTCATTAATAAACTCACATGCTTTTGTCATGGCCTTTTGTGCCTTCTTCCCTAACTCACACACATCAACTTGTACATCATGTAGATTAGGTTTTATAATAGTAGAATGATTACAAGCAAACACGTCCTCACAATATAGTTCCCTAGCATGTATTGCAACTAAACCACAATGCATTTCATTTTCAATGATTCGACTTTCTACTTCAACCCTAGGCTGAATTTCATCACATAAACTATCATTTTCCAAAGATAATTGAATATTTGAAATTGGTTTTGGATGAGTGTACCTTGAAGACATCCTTTTGCGATGTGCTCTTCTTTCTTCCATATCTTGATAAGGATCATGGAGTTCCACAAGTTGCACTTGGACCTATTACACGATCCAAAGCAAAGAAGATTCAACAAGCATTCATTCTTCACCTTTGACAGTGGATAGCTTCAATTCAAAATTCATTTCATGTGCTAGAGACCATTTCAAGGGAAGAGGAACCATTTGATGCTTTGGAAGTCAATGTATGCAAGATTGAAGTTGTCCATGGAATTAATGACATTTGACTTGATTTAAATGTCTTAATCATTCGACAAGGGGAAATACAAATGTTAGAGTTGGCAACACAAACATCAATTTTCAGATTTTAGGAGCTTTTATGCAAGTCTATGTTTAAAATCTTGTTTTTAATGTTTTAGGTTATATTTTGCAACAATGGCATTATGGTAATTATGTTGGTTTTCTTTATTTTAGGTTTAACTTTCATAGGCTATATAAATAGCCATGAAATAAGTTGTAAAACTCAGATTTTTGATTGAATGAAAATTAGCTCTCTACAAGAGATCATTTTCTTAGAATTTTGGGCATGTTCTTTGTCTCTTTTCTAAGTTTCCCTTGCAATCTTGTGATAGAATGCATTTGAGCCATTCAATCCAGCCTTGATCAAGCTTGATTGTGGAGTGACTCAATTTAGAACAAGATCTTCCATATCTTGCTTCTAGATCATTGATCTTAAGGGGTAATCAAATTCTAGCCTTTTCTCTTGGTTGTTCCCAAATCTATAAGGAGGTGTTAATCTCTTAATTCAAGGGTTCTTGCTTCATCATAAGCTTGGATCTTTGGGCTGAGAATTAGGGTTGCCTTATCATTTGCATCGTGAGCATAGGTTGCATCTTTGTGGCCGGCTCTAGATTTGATTTTATCTTTAACTTTCAAAGCAATTCGTTCATCTTCTTGTTCGAGATCTTGTTTCTCTGTTTTTTCATCATTGTTGGATCTATAAAAAAAAAAAAAAAAAGTCATGGTTCGATCTTGAATTATTCTTGTCCAATTTTAAACTCAAGCATTGAATGCTTATATTTTCGATTGTAATACCTCGATAACGATCGAATTTGACAAACTGTTCGTCTGCAAATATTTAGATCAAGACGTTATCTGTAATCCTTAAGAAGACGACTTATTCAAATTAGCATCGTAAAGCATTCGTTTGTGGGTTTCTTTTTCAGTGTGTAATTTACCCGAAAAAAAAAAAAAATTGCCAGATATTTATCTTTCTTTTCCATCAAATTTCTTGTGGCCTACTCTAGATTTGATTTCATTATATCCTTGTGGCCAACCCTATATTTGAATTGATTTTATCTTTTATTTTTATCCATGTGCCTACTGTTGTTTCCAGTTATAACACCTTGCTAACGATCGAATTTGTCAAATTGTCCATCTACAAAAATTTAGATCGGTGTGTTATCTATATTCTTCAAGAAGGCCATTTACTCAAATTAGTAATTTCAAACGTTCATTTGTTTGTTTCCTTCTGAGTGTTCCATATATCCGAAAAAAAAAATCTGAACATTTATCTTTCTTTCTATTTCTTTTTGTTCTTGATTTTGTTATTTCATAATTTTTCTTGTCTTGGCTGATTTGTAAGGCTCACTATTACAAGATTTTCTTTATCCATATTAGCCTACCTTTATCAAACTTTAGCCACTTTCCCAAATAGCCTACCTTGTGTGTGATAAACACGAGCGCCCGAGTGTAAAATTCAGTGAGTTGAGTGTGTGAGGTCCTTCATATATATTTTACTATTTTCCAACCATGAATCAAGATGGGAGAGATGGAGAGGAGATTAGTGAAGCTAGGTGGAGAGAAGCTCAAAGTGGGGTCATTAATCGTTTAACTCAAGTTGTTAATTCCTTAAGCGATAGGTTGGAGCGAATGGAAGTAGCTTTAGGAAATCCTCAAGGGAGGGAGGATAACTTTAATTATGAAGGAGTTGAAGAAGATAATGTTAACCTCTTAGCGGGATACAATCCACGGGGAGGGAGAGTTTTAGGTCGAGGGGGACGAGGAGGAAGAAGAGGGGGTAGGGAAATTATAGCACCTAGAAGGGTCGAAAGGGAGAACCAATATGAAAGAGGAGTAGGGGGAGTAAAGCTTAAAATTCCTACTTTCCATGGGAAATCTGATCCGGAGGAGTATTTGCAATATGAGAGCAAAATTGAGCATGTTTTCGATTGCAACAACTTTAGTGAAGAAAGGAAGTTGAAACTTGCCGTTGCTGAATTTTGTGATTATGCCAATATTTGGTGGGCTTCTTTGAAATCCGAATGGAGGAGAAATTTTGAAGAACCAATTGAAACATGGGAGGAGTTGAAGACACTAATAGAAAAAGGTACATTCCTAAACATTATTCTCGAGAACTCAAGCAAAAGCTCTATACTTTGCAACAGGGATCCAAAAGTGTAGAGGATTATTACAAGGAAATGTAGGTCCTTATGAACAGAGCATGCATTAACGAAGATGAGGAGGATACAATGGCTAGGTTCCTTGGCGGGTTGAACCGACAATTGGCTCATCAAGTTGATAGACAGCCTTACTTTGATATGAAGGAATTGTTACACCTTGCTGTCAAAATTGAAGGACAATTAGCATGGGAGAAGGAGAATTCCAAGAGGTACTCTTCTTCTAAGTCTACTACTTTTTCTGCCAATAATTGGAAAAAGAATGCAAATAATGTTAAGGTTGATTTGAAGCCAAAAGGCAAGTATGAGTTTGACAAAAAGGACAATGCCGAAAGTTCTAAAGGCAAGGATAAAATGGAAGGATATAAGGAGGTTCGAGAGAGAAATAGAGATATCAAATGTTGGAAATGTCAAGGGAGTGGACATATTAGTCGTGATTGTCCTAACAAGAGAGTCATGATCATTAAAAATGGACAAGTTGTCACCGATGGAGAGGACAAATGACGAAGATGAGTTAATTGATGAAAAAGAAAATGAGAATGAGGAGGAATTGGAAGATGGGAGTCATTTGGCCCTTGTAACAAGAAGACTCCTTACCACTCAAATTAAGGAGAATGATGTTGATGACCAAAGAGACAACTTATTCCATACACGATGTCTCGTTAATGGGACTCCTTGTAGTCTTGTTATTGATAGTGGAAGTTGCACCAACGTCGTAAGTACATTTTTATCAAGAGGTTGCAAATTCCAATTCAACACCATCCTAAACCATACAAGCTCCAATGGCCCAATGATAGTGGGGCAATGAAGGTAGTTTCTCAAGCTTTAATTACTTTTTCTTTAGGAAAATATCAAGATGAGATTCTTTGTGATGTGTTACCTATGCTCGCTGGAGATATATTGCTTGGTAGACCTTGGCAATTTGATAGGAAGGTCATGTATGATGGTTATTTGAATAGGTATTCTTTCACAAAAGATGGAAGAAAAACAACTCTTGTACCTTTAAGTTCTAATGATGTATATATTGATCAACCAAGTTGGAGGAAAAAGAGAGAGTATGAAGAAAAGAATTAAAAGAAAAAAAGAAGTGAGTGAGAAAATAGCTAAAAATAAAAGAGAGAAAAAGTGGTAGGGAGAGTGAAAAAGTGATGAAAATGAAAAAAGTCAAAAAAAAGTGAGCTGTTTTGCTAGAGTGGGAGAGGTGAGAAGGGCAATGTTTTCCCAAAACCAATCTTTGTGCTTATGTACAAGGAAGGATATTTGGCTTCTAACGATAATACTCTTTCTTTGCCTAGTGTGTTTCAATCTCTTTTACAGAATTTGAGGATGTGTTCCAAGATGAAGTACCTAAAGGACTACCTCCCATTCGAGGAATTGAACACAAAATAGACTTCATTCCAGTAATGTCATTTCCCAATAGGCCAGCTTATAGAGCCAATCCAACCGAGACCAAGGAAATTCAAAGACAAGTGGAGGAGCTCATTGATAAAGGCTATGTACGAGAGAGTTTGAGTCCATGCTCGCACTGGCCATATTGGTGCCAAAGAAAGATGGAACTTGGCTCATGTGTGTGGATTGTAGAGCCATCAACAAAATCATCAGAAAGTATCGACATCCTATTCCTAGACTAGATGATATGTTTGATGAATTGCATGGTTCGTGCTTATTTACAAAGATTGATTTAAAATCTGGATATCATCAAATTAGAATGCATGTAGGTGATGAATGGAAAACAAATTTTCAAAACTAAGTTTGGGTTGTATGAATGGCTTGTTATGCCTTTTGGACTAACTAATGCTCCTAGCACATTTATGCGTTTAATGAACTATGTTTTGAGAGAATATTTAGGAAAGTATGTTGTTGTGTATTTTGATGATATTCTAATTTATTCAAAGACTTTGCTTGAACATGTCGAACATGATAGGTCTGTTTCTAACTACACTTAGAAATGAGGAACTTTATGCTAATTTGAATAAGTGTTGTTTTTGCATGGAAAAAGTTAACTTTCTTGGATTTATAGTTGGTAAAAATGGAGTAGAAGTGGACATTGAGAAAGTTAAGGCAATTCACGATTGGCCAACGCCAACAAATGCAAGTGAGGTAAGGAGTTTTCATGGGTTAGCTAGCTTTTATAGGCGGTTTATAAAGGACTTTAGTACCATAGCTGCACCATTGAATGATTTGGTAAAAAAATGTTGTGTTCCAATGGGGGAAATGCAAGATAAAGCCTTTAATGAACTTAAGGAGAAATTAACCAATGCACCATTGCTTGTCTTGCCTAACTTTGAAAAGACATTTGAAATTGAGTGTGATGCAAGTGGTTTGGGCATAGGTGCTGTTTTAATGCAAGATGGAAGGCCTTTGATGTACTTTAGTGAAAAACTAAATGGGGCAGCATTGAACTATCCTACCTATGATAAAGAATTGTTTGCTTTAGTTCGCATATTGCGGTATGGCAACACTACTTATGGCCTAGAGAGTTCGTGATTCACACTGAAAATGAGAGCTTGAAGCATCTTAAGGGTCAAAGTAAATTGAACCGCCGGCATGCAAAGTGGGTAGAATTTATTGAAACATTTCCCTATGTGATCAAATATAAGCAAGGTAAAGATAATATCGTGGCTGATGCATTGTCAAGAAGGTACAATCTCTTTACTTCTCTTCTCGCAAAAATTCTTGGATTTGAGCACATTAAAGAGCTATATAAATCTGACAAAGATTTTGGACCAATTTTTGCATCTTGTCGAGTTGGAAAAGTTTTGGATGATTATTATGTCTTTCATGAATATTTGTTTAAGAAAAATAAACTTTGTGTTCCTAATTGTTCTATAAGAGATTTACTTGTGAAAGAGGCCCATGGTGGTGGCTTAATGGGACATTTTGGGATTCATAAAACTTATGATATGTTGCATGAACATTTTTTTTGGCTTAAGATGAAACATGATGTTCATAAGGTTTGTAGTCAATGTTTTAAATGCAAAGCGGCTAAGTCTAGAACCCAACCAAATGGATTGTATACTCCTTTGAATGTACCTAATGAACCATGGACTGATATATCTATGGATTTTATCCTTGGTTTGCCGCGCGAACCAAAAGGGGTAAAGATAGTATTTTTGTTGTGGTTGATAGATTTAGTAAAATGGCTCATTTTATAGAATGTAACAAAACGGATGATGCAAAGCAAGTGGCTGATATTTTCTTTAGAGAAGTAGTAAGATTACATGGAATTCCTAAAACTATTGTTAGTGATAGGGATGTTAAATTTTTAAGTCACTTTTGGAAAGTATTATGGGGTAAATTAGGCACTAAACTACAAGTTTTCAACCACATGTCATCCTCAAACCGATGGGCAAACCGAGGTGGTTAATAGAACTTTAGGAACTTTGCTTAGAGCTATTATTTCTAAGAACATTAAGTCTTGGGAGGAATGCTTGCCATTTGTAGAGTTTGCATACAATAGAGCAATTCATAGTACCACTCATTGTTCTCCTTTTGAAGTTGTTTATGGATTTAATCCACTTACACCTCTTGATTTGCTTCCTATTCCGTCTAATGTTTTTGTGAGTGATGCAAAAGAACAAATAAGGCAGATTTGATCAAGAATTTGCACAAGGATGTGAAAGAGAGAATTGAGAAACAAAATTTCCAAGTTGCTTCGCGAATTAACAAAGGACAAAAGGAACTCATTTTTAAACCAGAAGATTGGGTTTGGGTTCATTTTCGAAAGGAGAGATTTCCATCTCAAAGGAAGACCAAGTTACATGCAAGAGGAGATGGTCCTTTTCAAGTTCTTGAGAGGATTAACAACAATGCCTACAAAATCGATCTTCCAGTGACTTTTCAAAGGAGTTCTACTTTTAATGTTGCCGACTTGAGTCTTTTTGATGTAGGTGATGATTTTCCAGATTCGAGGACGAATCCTTTCAAGAGGGGGAAGATGATAAGGATCATGGAGTTCCACAAGTTGCACTTGGACCTATTACACCCATCCAAAGCAAAGAAGATTCAACAAGCATTCATTCTTCACCTTTGACAAATGGATAGCTTCAATTCAAAATTCATTTCATGTGCTAGAGACCATTTCAAGGGAAGAGGAACCATTTGATGCTTTGGAAGTCAATGTATGCAAGATTGAAGTTGTCCATGGAATTAATGACATTTGACTTGATTTAAATGTCTTAATCATTCGACAAGGGGAAATACAAATGTTAGAGTTGGCAACACAAACATCAATTTTCAGATTTTAGGAGCTTTTATGCAAGTCTATGTTTAAAATCTTGTTTTTAATGTTTTAGGTTATATTTTGCAACAATGGCATTATGGTAATTATGTTGGTTTTCTTTATTTTAGGTTTAACTTTCATAGGCTATAAATAGCCATGAAATAAGTTGTAAAACTCAGATTTTTGATTGAATGAAAATTAGCTCTCTACAAGAGATCATTTTCTTAGAATTTTTGGGCATGTTCTTTGTCTCTTTTTCTAAGTTTCCCTTGCAATCTTGTGATAGAATGCATTTGAGCCATTCAATCCAAAATTTGATCAAGCTTGATTGTGGAGTGACTCAATCTAGAACAAGATCTTCCATATCTTGCTTCTAGATCATTGATCTTAAGGGGTAATCAAATTCTAGCCTTTTCTCTTGGTTGTTCCCAAATCTATAAGGAGGTGTTAATCTCTTAATTCAAGGGTTCTTGCTTCATCATAAGCTTGGATCTTTGGGCTGAGAATTAGGGTTGCCTCATCATATCTTCTCTCATCATTTCCAACATATCTTTAAGAGCTTCAAGAACGGTACTAAAAGCCGGTGCATTTGTTACCCTTGCTTCATTATGTGACATGTTGAAAAGATTTTTTACCAATAGAGTCGGGCAAGGAATGTCGACCAAATGCTCTGATCTGATACCAAATGATAAGCGCCGATCGTTGCTTGAAATTTACAAAGCTAGAGGTCCTTCTAGAATCCTTGCAAAAACTCACAATGAAGGCTAACTTAGATCACACTTGAAATCTAAAATAGTCACTCTTAGATCCTAAGACAACTCACCCAGAATTAGTTCGATCAAGACTAATCCAATGAATTGATTTAACTTCAAACCTAAAGCAAGATTTGAAAGAAATGAAACACTAAATGGGGTTCAACAAAACACAAGTTTTTTTCAATTATAAATCTCTCCAAAATGATGTACTACAAGCCATTTTAAAGGCCAAAAATCGTGCATGCCTTGGAATACAAAAAGACTCAAAAAGCTATTAAATGCATTTTGTAGAAAATAAGGCCGAGGAAACCAAAACTCAATTGCATGCCTTAAATGGTAGATATGCTTTAAGTAGACTCAACCAAATCTTCTAGAAGGTCCCTTGCAATTATGAGCATGGTTGGCAAGCATTGAAATCAAAAAGTCCCAAAATAAGAAATCTAGAAATTTCGTTATTTAAAATTCTGCCGTGTAATTTTTATAATCCTCTTGGAATCCTTTTTTCCTTCTTCTTGTAATTGCTCCTTCATGTGAATGCAATAAGTTGTTAGTTGAATCCATATCATCCCCCCTTTCTTTAAAAGGATTTGTCCTCAAATCAAAATCTTTATGTCTTCTTTTGAACACTTTATGCTTGCTGCCATGGATGAACTTAGAAGAAAATTTGGAGTATTTCATCATAATAAACCAGTTGGCATTGTGTTTGTGGTCATTCTTTACTTTAGAAGGAATCTTCGCTTCGAGATGCTGAATAAGATCTTTTGCTTCCTGTAAGAACTCAAAAGAAACACTAGACAAACATGGTTTGAGCTCGCCAGTTAGGTAGCAAGTTCCTCTATATAAAAGTCTACAAATATGTTTCTTTGAAAACAAAATGGATTTAACCTCACTAGCTCTTTTACACACAATCTCACATCATTGGCTTTTCTCTCGTTTTTCTTCTTAGGCCATAAACCAAGCTCATGCTTCTCTCTCTCATTCATTTTCTCACGTGATTCTTCATTAATAAACTCACATGCTTTTGTCATGGCCTTTTGTGCCTTCTTCCCTAACTCACACACATCAACTTGTACATCATTTAGATTAGGTTTTACAATAGTAGAATGATTACAAGCAAACACGTCCTCACAATATAGTTCCCTAGCATGTATTGCAACTAAACCACAATGCATTTCATTTTCAATGATGCGACTTTCTACTTCAACCCTAGGCTGAATTTCATCACATAAACTATCATTTTCCAAAGATAATTGAATATTTGAAATTGGTTTTGGATGAGTGTACCTTGAAGACATCCTTTTGCGATGTGCTCTTCTTTCTTCCATATCTTCTCTCATCATTTCCAACATATCTTTAAGAGCTTCAAGAACGGTACTAAAAGCCGCGCATTTGTTACCCTTGCTTCATTATGTGACACATGTTGAAAAGATTTTTTACCAATAGAGTCGGGCAAGGAATGTCGACCAAATGCTCTGATACCAAATGATAAGCGCCGATCGTTGCTATAATTTTACAAAGCTAGAGGTCCTTCTAGAATCCTTGCAAAAACTCACAATGAAGGCTAACTTAGATCACACTTGAAATCTAAAATAGTCACTCTTAGATCCTAAGACAACTCACTCCAGAATTAGTTCGATCAAGACTAATCCAATGAATTGATTTAACTTCAAACCTAAAGCAAGATTTGAAAGAAATGAAACACCAAATGGGGTTCAACAAAACACAAGTTTTTTTCAATTATAAATCTCTCCAAAATGATGTCCTACAAGCCATTTTAAAGGCCAAAAATCGTGCATGCCTTGGAATACAAAAAGACTCAAAAAGCTATTAAATGCATTTTGTAGAAAATAAAGCCGGGGAAACCAAAACTCAATTGCATGCCTTAAATGGTAGATATGCTTTCAGTAGACTCAACCAAATCTTCTAGAAGGTCCCTTGCAATTATGAGCAGGGTTGGCAAGCATTGAAATCAAAAAGTCCCAAAATAAGAAATCTAGAAATTTCGTTATTTAAAATTCTGCCGTGTAATTTTTATAATCCTCTTGGAATCCTCTTTTCCTTCTTCTTGTAATTGCTCCTTCATGTGAATGCAATAAGTTGTTAGTTGAATCCATATCATCCCCCCTTTCTTTAAAAGGATTTGTCCTCAAATCAAAATCTTTATGTCTTCTTTTGAACACTTTATGCTTGCTGCCATGGATGAACTTAGAAGAAAATTTGGAGTATTTCATCATAATAAACTAGTTGGCATTGTGGTTGTGGTCATTCTTTACTTTAGAAGGAATCTTCGCTTCGAGATGTTGTATAAGATCTTTTGCTTCCTGTAAGAACTCAAAAGAAACACTAGACAAACATGGTTTGACCTCGCCAGTTAGGTAGCAAGTTCCTCTATATAAAGTCTACAAATATGTTTCTTTGAAAACAAAATGGATTTAACCTCACTAGCTCTTTTACACACAATCTCACATCATTGGCTTTTCTCTCGTTTTTCTTCTTAGGCCATAAACCAAGCTCATGCTTCTCTCTCTCATTCATTTTCTCACGTGATTCTTCATTAATAAACTCACATGCTTTTGTCATGGCCTTTTGTGCCTTCTTCCCTAACTCACACACATCAACTTGTACATCATTTTGATTAGGTTTTACAATAGTAGAATGATTACAAGCAAACACGTCCTCACAATGTAGTTCCCTAGCATATATTGCAACTAAACCACAATGCATTTCGTTTTCAATGATGCGACTTTCTACTTCAACCCTAGGCTGAATTTCATCACATAAACTATCATTTTCCAAAGATAATTGAATATTTGAAATTGGTTTTGGATGAGTGTACCTTGAAGACATCCTTTTGCGATGTGCTCTTCTTTCTTCCATATCTTCTCTCATCATTTCCAACATATCTTTAAGAGCTTCAAGAACGGTACTAAAAGCCGGTGCATTTGTTACCCTTGCTTCATTATGTGACACATGTTGAAAAGACTTTTTACCAATAGAGTCGGGCAAGGAATGTCGACCAAATGCTCTGATACCAAATGATAAGCGCCGATCGTTGCTTGAATTTTACAAAGCTAGAGGTCCTTCTAGAATCCTTGCAAAAACTCACAATGAAGGCTAACTTAGTGATAAGGATCATGGAGTTCCACAAGTTGCACTTGGACCTAATTACACGATCCAAAGCAAAGAAGATTCAACAAGCATTCATTCTTCACCTTCGACAGTGGATAGCTTCAATTCAAAATTCATTTCATGTGCTAGAGACCATTTCAAGAGAAGAGGAACCATTTGATGCTTTGGAAGTCAATGTATGCAAGATTGAAGTTGTCCATGGAATTAATGACATTTGATTTGATTTAAATGTCTTAATCATTCGACAAGGGGAAATACAAATGTTAGAGTTGGCAACACAAACATCAATTTTCAGATTTTAGGAGCTTTGATGCAAGTCTATGTTTAAATTCTTGTTTTTAATGTTTTAGGTTATATTTTGCAACAATGGCATTATGGTAATTATGTTGGTTTTCTTTATTTTAGGTTTAACTTTCATAGGCTATAAATAGCCATGAAGTAAGTTGTAAAACTCAGATTTTAATTGAATGAAAATTAGCTCTCTACAAGAGATTATTTTCTTAGAATTTTTGGGCATGTTCTTTGTCTCTTTTTCTAAGTTTCCCTTGCAATCTTGTGATAGAATGCATTTGAGCCATTCAATCCAGCCTTGATCAAGCTTGATTGTGGAGTGACTCAATCTAGAACAAGATCTTCCATATCTTGCTTCTAGATCATTGATCTTAAGGGTAATCAAATTCTAGCCTTTTCTCTTGGTTGTTCCCAAATCTATAAGGAGGTGTTAATCTCTTAATTCAAGGGTTCTTGCTTCATCATAAGCTTGGATCTTTGGGCTGAGAATTAGGGTTGCCTTATCATTTGGTATCAGAGCATAGGTTGCATCTTTGTGGCCGGCTCTAGATTTGATTTTATCTTTAACTTTCAGCAGAATTGTTCATCTTCTTGTTCGGATCTTGTTTCTCTGTTTTTTCATCATTGTTGGATCTATAAAAAAAAAAAAAAAAAAAAAGTTCATTGTTCGATCTTGAATTATTCTTCTCAATTTTAAACTGCTGCATTGAATGCTTATATTTTCGATTGTAATACCTCGATAACGATCGAATTGGACAAACTGTTCTTCTGCAAATATTTAGATCAGTACGTTATCTTTAATCCTTAAGAAGACGACTTATTCAAATTAGCATCGTAAAGCATTCGTTTGTGGGTTTCTTTTTCAGTGTGTAATTTACCCGAAAAAAAAAAAAAAATTGCCGATATTTATCTTTCTTTTCCATCAAATTCCTTGTGGCCTACTCTAGATTTGATTTCATTATATCCTTGTGGCCAACCCTATATTTGAATTGATTTTATCTTTTATTTTATCCATGTGCCTACTGTTGTTTCCAGTTATAACACCTTGCTAACGATCGAATTTGTCAAATTGTCCATCTACAAAAATTTAGATCGGTGTGTTATCTATATTCTTCAAGAAGGCCATTTACTCAAATTAGTAATTTCAAACGTCCATTTGTTTGTTTCCTTCTGAGTGTTCCATATATCCGAAAAAAAAATAATCTGAACATTTATCTTTCTTTCTATTTCTTTTTGTTCTTGATTTTGTTATTTCAGAATTTTTCTTGTCTTGGCTGATTTGTAAGGCTCACTATTACAAGATTTGCTTTATCCATATTAGCCTACCTTTATCAAACTTTAGCCACTTTCCCAAATAGCCTACCTTTGTGTGTGTGATAAACACGAGCGCCCGAGTGTAAAATTCAGTGAGTTGAGTGTGTGAGGTCCTTCATATATATTTTACTATTTTACAACCATGAATCAAGATGGGAGAGATGGAGAGGAGATTAGTGAAGCTAGGTGGAGAGAAGCTCAAAGTGGGGTCATTAATCGCTTAACTCAAGTTGTTAATTCCTTGCGATAGGTTGGAGCGAATGGAAGTAGCTTTAGGAAATCCTCAAGGGAGGGAGGATAACTTTAATTATGAAGGAGTTGAAAATGAAAATGGAGAAGATAATGTTAACCTCTTAGCGGGATACAATCCACGGGGAGGGAGAGTTTTAGGTCGAGGGGGACGAGGAGGAAGAAGAGGGGGGTAGGGAAATTATAGCACCTAGAAGGGTCGAAAGGGAGAACCAATATGAAAGAGGAGTAGGGGAGTAAAGCTTAAAATTCCTACTTTCCATGGGAAATCTGATCCGGAGGAGTATTTGCAATATGAGAGCAAAATTGAGCATGTTTTCGATTGCAACAACTTTAGTGAAGAAAGGAAGTTGAAACTTGCCGCTGCTGAATTTTGTGATTATGCCAATATTTGGTGGGCTTCTTTGAAATCGAATGGAGGAGAAATTTTGAAGAACCAATTGAAACATGGGAGGAGTTGAAGACACTAATGAGAAAAAGGTACATTCCTAAACATTATTCTCGAGAACTCAAGCAAAAGCTCTATACTTTGCAACAGTGGATCCAAAAGTGTTGAGGATTATTACAAGGAAATGGAGGTCCTTATGAACAGAGCATGCATTAACGAAGATGAGGAGGATACAATGGCTAGGTTCCTTGGCGGGTTGAACCGACAATTGGCTCATCAAGTTGATAGACAACCTTACTTTGATATGAAGGAATTGTTACACCTTGTCACAAAATTGAAGGACAATTAGCATGGGAGAAGGAGAATTCCAAGAGGTACTCTTCTTCTAAGTCTACTACTTTTTCTCGCCAATAATTGGAAAAAGAATGCAAATAATGTTAAGGTTGATTTGAAGCCAAAAGGCAAGTATGAGTTTGACAAAAGGACAATGCCGAAAGTTCTAAAGGCAAGGATAAAATGGAAGGATATAAGGAGGTTCGAGAGAGAAATAGAGATATCAAATGTTGGAAATGTCAAGGAGTGGACATATTAGTCGTGATTGTCCTAACAAGAGAGTCATGATCATTAAAAATGGACAAGTTGTCACCGATGGAGAGGACAAATGCACGTAAGATGAATTAATTGATGAAAAGAAAATGAGAATGAGGAGGAATTGGAAGATGGGAGTCATTTGGCCCTTGTAACAAGAAGACTCCTTACCACTCAAATTAAGGAGAATGATGTTGATGACCAAAGAGACAACTTATTCCATACACGATGTCTCGTTAATGGGACTCCTTGTAGTCTTGTTATTGATAGTGGAAGTTGCACCAACGTCGTAAGTACATTTTTGATCAAGAGGTTGCAAATTCCAATTCAACACCATCGTAAACCATACAAGCTCCAATGGCTCAATGATAGTGGGGCAATGAAGGTAGTTTCTCAAGCTTTAATTACTTTTTCTTTAGGAAAATATCAAGATGAGATTCTTTGTGATGTGTTACCTATGCTCATTGGAGATATATTGCTTGGTAGACCTTGGCAATTTGATAGGAAGGTCATGTATGATGGTTATTTGAATAGGTATTCTTTCACAAAAGATGGAAGAAAAACAACTCTTGTACCTTTAAGTTCTAATGATGTATATATTGATCAACTGAAGTTGGAGGAAAAAGAGAGAGTATGAAGAAAAAGAATTAAAAGAAAAAAAAGAAGTGAGTGAGAAAATAGCTAAAAATAAAAGAGAGAAAAAGTGGTAGGGAGAGTGAAAAAGTGATGAAAATGAAAAAGTCAAAAAAGTGAGCTGTTTTTGCTAGAGTGGGAGAGGTGAGAAGGGCAATGTTTTCCCAAAACCAATCTTTGTGCTTATGTACAAGGAAGGATATTTGGCTTCTAACGATAATACTTTTTCTTTGCCTAGTGTGTTTCAATCTCTTTTACAGAATTTGAGGATGTGTTCCAAGATGAAGTACCTAAAGGACTACCTCCCATTCGAGGAATTGAACACAAAATAGACTTCATTCCAGGGGTCACATTCCCAATAGGCCAGCTTATAGAGCCAATCCAACCGAGACCAAGGAAATTCAAAGACAAGTGGAGGAGCTCATTGATAAAGGCTATGTACGAGAGAGTTTGAGTCCATGCTCAGTACTGGCCATATTGGTGCCAAAGAAAGATGGAACTCGGCGCATGTGTGTGGATTGTAGAGCCATCAACAAAATCACTCAGAAAGTATCGACATCCTATTCCTAGACTAGATGATATGTTTGATGAATTGCATGGTTCGTGCTTATTTACAAAGATTGATTTAAAATCTGATATCATCAAATTAGAATGCATGTAGGTGATGAATGGAAAACAACTTTCAAAACTAAGTTTGGGTTGTATGAATGGCTTGTTATGCCTTTTGGACTAACTAATGCTCCTAGCACATTTATGCGTTTAATGAACTATGTTTTGAGAGAATATTTAGGAAAGTATGTTGTTGTGTATTTTGATGATATTCTAATTTATTCAAAGACTTTGCTTGAACATGTCGAACATGTTAGGTCTGTTCTAACTACACTTAGAAATGAGGAACTTTATGCTAATTTGAATAAGTGTTGTTTTTGCATGGAAAAAGTTAACTTTCTTGGATTTATAGTTGGTAAAAATGGAGTAGAAGTGGACATTGAGAAAGTTAAGGCAATTCAAGATTACAACGCCAACAAATGCAAGTGAGGTAAGGAGTTTTCATGGGTTAGCTTGCTTTTATAGGCGGTTTATAAAGGACTTTAGTACCATAGCTGCACCATTGAATGATTTGGTAAAAAAAAATGTTGTGTTCCAATGGGGGGAAATGCAAGATAAAGCCTTTAATGAACTTAAGGAGAAATTAACCAATGCACCATTGCTTGTCTTGCCTAACTTTGAAAAGACATTTGAAATTGAGTGTGATGCAAGTGGTTTGGGCATAGGTGCTGTTTTAATGCAAGATGGAAGGCCTTTGATGTACTTTAGTGAAAAACTAAATGGGGCAACATTGAACTATCCTACCTATGATAAAGAATTGTTTGCTTTAGTTCGTACATTGCAGGTATGGCAACACTACTTATGGCCTAGAGAGTTCGTGATTCACACTGATCATGAGAGCTTGAAGCATCTTAAGGGTCAAAGTAAATTGAACCGCCGGCATGCAAAGTGGGTAGAATTTATTGAAACATTTCCCTATGTGATCAAATATAAGCAAGGTAAAGATAATATCGTGGCTGATGCATTGTCAAGAAGGTACAATCTCTTTACTTCTCTTACTGCAAAAAATTCTTGGATTTGAGCACATTAAAGAGCTATATAAATCTGACAAAGATTTTGGACCAATTTTTGCATCTTGTCGAGTTGGAAAAGTTTTGGATGATTATTATGTCTTTCATGAATATTTGTTTAAGAAAAATAAACTTTGTGTTCCTAATTGTTCTATAAGAGATTTACTTGTGAAAGAGGCCCATGGTGGTGGCTTAATGGGACATTTTGGGATTCATAAAACTTATGATATGTTGCATGAACATTTTTTTTGGCCTAAGATGAAACATGATGTTCATAAGGTTTGTAGTCAATGTTTTAAATGCAAAGCGGCTAAGTCTAGAACCCAACCAAATAGATTGTATACTCCTTTGAATGTACCTAATGAACCATGGACTGATATATCTATGGATTTTATCCTTGGTTTGCCGCGAACCAAAAGGGGTAAAGATAGTATTTTTGTTGTGGTTGATAGATTTAGTAAAATGGCTCATTTTATAGCATGTAACAAAACGGATGATGCAAAGCAAGTGGCTGATATTTTCTTTAGAGAAGTAGTAAGATTACATGGAATTCCTAAAACTATTGTTAGTGATAGGGATGTTAAATTTTTAAGTCACTTTTGGAAAGTATTATGGGGTAAATTAGGCACTAAACTACTGTTTTCAACCACATGTCATCCTCAAACTGATGGGCAAACTGAGGTGGTTAATAGAACTTTAGGAACTTTGCTTAGAGCTATTATTTCTAAGAACATTAAGTCTTGGGAGGAATGCTTGCCATTTGTAGAGTTTGCATACAATAGAGCAATTCATAGTACCACTCATTGTTCTCCTTTTGAAGTTGTTTATGGATTTAATCCACTTACACCTCTTGATTTGCTTCCTATTCTGTCTAATGTTTTTGTGAGTGATGCAGCAACAAATAAGGCAGATTTGATCAAGAATTTGCACAAGGATGTGAAAGAGAGAATTGAGAAACAAAATTTCCAAGTTGCTTCATGAATTAACAAAGGACGAAAGGAACTCATTTTTAAACCAGGAGATTGGGTTTGGGTTCATTTTCGAAAGGAGAGATTTCCATCTCAAAGGAAGACCAAGTTACATGCAAGAGGAGATGGTCCTTTTCAAGTTCTTGAGAGGATTAACAACAATGCCTACAAAATCGATCTTCCAGTGACTTTTCAAAGAGTTCTACTTTAATGTTGCCGACTTGAGTCCTTTGATGTAGGTGATGATTTTCCATATTCGAGGACGAATCCTTTCTGAAGAGGGGGAAGATGATAAGGATCATGGAGTTCCACAAGTTGCACTTGGACCTAATTACACGATCCAAAGCAAAGAAGATTCAACAAGCATACTTAGATCACACTTGAAATCTAAAATAGTCACTCTTAGATCCTAAGACAACTCACTCCAGAATTAGTTCGATCAAGACTAATCCAATGAATTGATTTAACTTCAAACCTAAAGCAAGATTTGAAAGAAATGAAACACCAAATGGGGTTCAACAAAACACAAGTTTTTTTCAATCATAAATCTCTCCAAAATGATGTATTACAAGCCATTTTAAAGGCCAAAAATCGTGCATGCCTTGGAATTCAAAAAGACTCAAAAAGCTATTAAATGCATTTTGTAGAAAATAAGGCAGAGAAACCAAAACTCAATTGCATGCCTTAAATGGTAGATATGCTTTAAGTAGACTCAACCAAATCTTCTAGAAGGTCCCTTGCAATTATGAGCATGGTTGGCAAGCATTTAAATCAAAAAGTCCCAAAATAAGAAATCTAGAAATTTCGTTATTTAAAATTCTGCCGTGTAGTTTTTATAATCCTCTTGGAAACCTCTTTTCCTTCTTCTTGTAATTGCTCCTTCATGTGAATGCAATAAGTTGTTAGTTGAATCCATATCATCCCCCCTTTCTTTAAAAGGATTTGTCCTCAAATCAAAATCTTTATGTCTTCTTTTGAACACTTTATGCTTGCTGCCATGGATGAACTTAGAAGAAAATTTGGAGTATTTCATCATAATAAACCAGTTTGCACTTGTGTGCTGTGGTCATTCTTTACTTTAGAAGGAATCTTCGCTTGAGATCTTGAATAAGATCTTTTGCTTCTGTAAGAACTCAAAAGAAACACTAGACAAACATGGTTGTGAGCTCGCCAGTTAGGTAGCAAGTTCCTCTATATAAAAGTCTACAAATATGTTTCTTTGAAAACAAGATGGATTTAACCTCACTAGCTCTTTTACACACAATCTCACATCATTGGCTTTTCTCTCGTTTTTCTTCTTAGGCCATAAACCAAGCTCATGCTTCTCTCTCTCATTCATTTTCTCACGTGATTCTTCATTAATAAACTCACATGCTTTTGTCATGGCCTTTTGTGCCTTCTTCCCTAACTCACACACATCAACTTGTACATCATTTAGATTAGGTTTTACAATAGTAGAATGATTACAAGCAAACACGTCCTCACAATATAGTTCCCTAGCATGTATTGCAACTAAACCACAATGCATTTCATTTTCAATGATGCGACTTTCTACTTTCAACCCTAGGCTGAATTTCATCAAATAAACTATCATTTTCCAAAGATAATTGAATATTTGAAATTGGTTTTGGATGAGTGTACCTTGAAGACATCCTTTTTTGCGATGTGCTCTTCTTTCTTCCATATCTTCTCTCATCATTTCCAACATATCTTTAAGAGCTTCAAGAACGGTACTAAAAAGCGGTGCATTTGTTACCCTTGCTTCATTATGTGACATGTTGAAAAGATTTTTTACCAATAGAGTCGGGCAAGGAATGTCGACCAAATGCTCTGATCTGATACCAAATGATAAGCGCCGATCGTTGCTTGAATTTTACAAAGCTAGAGGTCCTTCTAGAATCCTTGCAAAAACTCACAATGAAGGCTAACTTAGATCACACTTGAAATCTAAAATAGTCACTCTTAGATCCTAAGACAACTCACTCCAGAATTAGTTCGATCAAGACTAATCCAATGAATTGATTTAACTTCAAACCTAAAGCAAGATTTGAAAGAAATGAAACACCAAATGGGGTTCAACAAAACACAAGTTTTTTTCAATCATAAATCTCTCCAAAATGATGTATTACAAGCCATTTTAAAGGCCAAAAATCGTGCATGCCTTGGAATTCAAAAAGACTCAAAAAGCTATTAAATGCATTTTGTAGAAAATAAGGCCGAGGAAACCAAAACTCAATTGCATGCCTTAAATGGTAGATATGCTTTAAGTAGACTCAACCAAATCTTCTAGAAGGTCCCTTGCAATTATGAGCATGGTTGGCAAGCATTTAAATCAAAAAGTCCCAAAATAAGAAATCTAGAAATTTCGTTATTTAAAATTCTGCCGTGTAGTTTTTATAATCCTCTTGGAAACCTCTTTTCCTTCTTCTTGTAATTGCTCCTTCATGTGAATGCAATAAGTTGTTAGTTGAATCCATATCATCCCCCCTTTCTTTAAAAGGATTTGTCCTCAAATCAAAATCTTTATGTCTTCTTTTGAACACTTTATGCTTGCTGCCATGGATGAACTTAGAAGAAAATTTGGAGTATTTCATCATAATAAACCAGTTGCCACTGTGTCTGTGGTCATTCTTTACTTTAGAAGGAATCTTCGCTTCGAGATGCTGAATAAGATCTTTTGCTTCCTGTAAGAACTCAAAAGAAACACTAGACAAACATGGTTGTGAGCTCGCCAGTTAGGTAGCAAGTTTCTCTATATAAAAGTCTACAAATATGTTTCTTTGAAAACAAGATGGATTTAACCTCACTAGCTCTTTTACACACAATCTCACATCATTGGCTTTTCTCTCGTTTTTCTTCTTAGGCCATAAACCAAGCTCATGCTTCTCTCTCTCATTCATTTTCTCACGTGATTCTTCATTAATAAACTCACATGCTTTTGTCATGGCCTTTTGTGCCTTCTTCCATACTCACACACATCAACTTGTACATCATTTAGATTAGGTTTTACAATAGTAGAATGATTACAAGCAAACACGTCCTCACAATATAGTTCCCTAGCATGTATTGCAACTAAACCACAATGCATTTCATTTTCAATGATGCGACTTTCTACTTTCAACCCTAGGCTGAATTTCATCAAATAAACTATCATTTTCCAAAGATAATTGAATATTTGAAATTGGTTTTGGATGAGTGTACCTTGAAGACATCCTTTTGCGATGTGCTCTTCTTTCTTCCATATCTTCTCTCATCATTTCCAACATATCTTTAAGAGCTTCAAGAACGGTACTAAAAGCCGGTGCATTTGTTACCCTTGCTTCATTATGTGACATGTTGAAAAGATTTTTTACCAATAGAGTCGGGCAAGGAATGTCGACCAAATGCTCGATCGATACCAAATGATAAGCGCCGATCGTTGCTTGAATTTTACAAAGCTAGAGGTCCTTCTAGAATCCTTGCAAAAACTCACAATGAAGGCTAACTTAGATCACACTTGAAATCTAAAATAGTCACTCTTAGATCCTAAGACAACTCACTCCAGAATTAGTTCGATCAAGACTAATCCAATGAATTGATTTAACTTCAAACCTAAAGCAAGATTTGAAAGAAATGAAACACCAAATGGGGTTCAACAAAACACAAGTTTTTTTCAATCATAAATCTCTCCAAAATGATGTATTACAAGCCATTTTAAAGGCCAAAAATCGTGCATGCCTTGGAATTCAAAAAGACTCAAAAAGCTATTAAATGCATTTTGTAGAAAATAAGGCCGAGGAAACCAAAACTCAATTGCATGCCTTAAATGGTAGATATGCTTTAAGTAGACTCAACCAAATCTTCTAGAAGGTCCCTTGCAATTATGAGCATGGTTGGCAAGCATTTAAATCAAAAAGTCCCAAAATAAGAAATCTAGAAATTTCGTTATTTAAAATTCTGCCGTGTAGTTTTTATAATCCTCTTGGAAACCTCTTTTCCTTCTTCTTGTAATTGCTCCTTCATGTGAATGCAATAAGTTGTTAGTTGAATCCATATCATCCCCCCTTTCTTTAAAAGGATTTGTCCTCAAATCAAAATCTTTATGTCTTCTTTTGAACACTTTATGCTTGCTGCCATGGATGAACTTAGAAGAAAATTTGGAGTATTTCATCATAATAAACCAGTTGCCACTATGTCTGTGGTCATTCTTTACTTTAGAAGGAATCTTCGCTTCGAGATGCTGAATAAGATCTTTTGCTTCCTGTAAGAACTCAAAAGAAACACTAGACAAACATGGTTGTGAGCTCGCCAGTTAGGTAGCAAGTTCCTCTATATAAAAGTCTACAAATATGTTTCTTTGAAAACAAGATGGATTTAACCTCACTAGCTCTTTTACACACAATCTCACATCATTGGCTTTTCTCTCGTTTTTCTTCTTAGGCCATAAACCAAGCTCATGCTTCTCTCTCTCATTCATTTTCTCACGTGATTCTTCATTAATAAACTCACATGCTTTTGTCATGGCCTTTTGTGCCTTCTTCCCTAACTCACACACATCAACTTGTACATCATTTAGATTAGGTTTTACAATAGTAGAATGATTACAAGCAAACACGTCCTCACAATATAGTTCCCTAGCATGTATTGCAACTAAACCACAATGCATTTCATTTTCAATGATGCGACTTTCTACTTTCAACCCTAGGCTGAATTTCATCAAATAAACTATCATTTTCCAAAGATAATTGAATATTTGAAATTGGTTTTGGATGAGTGTACCTTGAAGACATCCTTTTGCGATGTGCTCTTCTTTCTTCCATATCTTCTCTCATCATTTCCAACATATCTTTAAGAGCTTCAAGAACGGTACTAAAAGCCGGTGCATTTGTTACCCTTGCTTCATTATGTGACATGTTGAAAAGATTTTTTACCAATAGAGTCGGGCAAGGAATGTCGACCAAATGCTCTGATCTGATACCAAATGATAAGCGCCGATCGTTGCTTGAATTTTACAAAGCTAGAGGTCCTTCTAGAATCCTTGCAAAAACTCACAATGAAGGCTAACTTAGATCACACTTGAAATCTAAAATAGTCACTCTTAGATCCTAAGACAACTCACTCCAATTAGTTCGATCAAGACTAATCCAATGAATTGATTTAACTTCAAACCTAAAGCAAGATTTGAAAGAAATGAAACACCAAATGGGGTTCAACAAAACACAAGTTTTTTTCAATCATAAATCTCTCCAAAATGATGTATTACAAGCCATTTTAAAGGCCAAAAATCGTGCATGCCTTGGAATTCAAAAAGACTCAAAAAGCTATTAAATGCATTTTGTAGAAAATAAGGCCGAGGAAACCAAAACTCAATTGCATGCCTTAAATGGTAGATATGCTTTAAGTAGACTCAACCAAATCTTCTAGAAGGTCCCTTGCAATTATGAGCATGGTTGGCAAGCATTTAAATCAAAAAGTCCCAAAATAAGAAATCTAGAAATTTCGTTATTTAAAATTCTGCCGTGTAGTTTTTATAATCCTCTTGGAAACCTCTTTTCCTTCTTCTTGTAATTGCTCCTTCATGTGAATGCAATAAGTTGTTAGTTGAATCCATATCATCCCCCCTTTCTTTAAAAGGATTTGTCCTCAAATCAAAATCTTTATGTCTTCTTTTGAACACTTTATGCTTGCTGCCATGGATGAACTTAGAAGAAAATTTGGAGTATTTCATCATAATAAACCAGTTGCCACTGTGTCTGTGGTCATTCTTTACTTTAGAAGGAATCTTCGCTTCGAGATGCTGAATAAGATCTTTTGCTTCCTGTAAGAACTCAAAAGAAACACTAGACAAACATGGTTGTGAGCTCGCCAGTTAGGTAGCAAGTTTCTCTATATAAAAGTCTACAAATATGTTTCTTTGAAAACAAGATGGATTTAACCTCACTAGCTCTTTTACACACAATCTCACATCATTGGCTTTTCTCTCGTTTTTCTTCTTAGGCCATAAACCAAGCTCATGCTTCTCTCTCTCATTCATTTTCTCACGTGATTCTTCATTAATAAACTCACATGCTTTTGTCATGGCCTTTTGTGCCTTCTTCCCTAACTCACACACATCAACTTGTACATCATTTAGATTAGGTTTTACAATAGTAGAATGATTACAAGCAAACACGTCCTCACAATATAGTTCCCTAGCATGTATTGCAACTAAACCACAATGCATTTCATTTTCAATGATGCGACTTTCTACTTTCAACCCTAGGCTGAATTTCATCAAATAAACTATCATTTTCCAAAGATAATTGAATATTTGAAATTGGTTTTGGATGAGTGTACCTTGAAGACATCCTTTTGCGATGTGCTCTTCTTTCTTCCATATCTTCTCTCATCATTTCCAACATATCTTTAAGAGCTTCAAGAACGGTACTAAAAGCCGGTGCATTTGTTACCCTTGCTTCATTATGTGACATGTTGAAAAGATTTTTTACCAATAGAGTCGGGCAAGGAATGTCGACCAAATGCTCTGATCTGATACCAAATGATAAGCGCCGATCGTTGCTTGAATTTTACAAAGCTAGAGGTCCTTCTAGAATCCTTGCAAAAACTCACAATGAAGGCTAACTTAGATCACACTTGAAATCTAAAATAGTCACTCTTAGATCCTAAGACAACTCACTCTGAATTAGTTCGATCAAGACTAATCCAATGAATTGATTTAACTTCAAACCTAAAGCAAGATTTGAAAGAAATGAAACACCAAATGGGGTTCAACAAAACACAAGTTTTTTTCAATCATAAATCTCTCCAAAATGATGTATTACAAGCCATTTTAAAGGCCAAAAATCGTGCATGCCTTGGAATTCAAAAAGACTCAAAAAGCTATTAAATGCATTTTGTAGAAAATAAGGCCGAGGAAACCAAAACTCAATTGCATGCCTTAAATGGTAGATATGCTTTAAGTAGACTCAACCAAATCTTCTAGAAGGTCCCTTGCAATTATGAGCATGGTTGGCAAGCATTTAAATCAAAAGTCCCAAAATAAGAAATCTAGAAATTTCGTTATTTAAAATTCTGCCGTGTAGTTTTTATAATCCTCTTGGAAACCTCTTTTCCTTCTTCTTGTAATTGCTCCTTCATGTGAATGCAATAAGTTGTTAGTTGAATCCATATCATCCCCCCTTTCTTTAAAAGGATTTGTCCTCAAATCAAAATCTTTATGTCTTCTTTTGAACACTTTATGCTTGCTTGCCATGGATGAACTTAGAAGAAAATTTGGAGTATTTCATCATAATAAACCAGTTGCCACTGTGTATCATGGTCATTCTTTACTTTAGAAGGAATCTTCGCTTGAGATGTTGAATAAGATCTTTTGCTTCTGTAAGAACTCAAAAGAAACACTAGACAAACATGGTTGTGAGCTCTTGCCAGTTAGGTAGCAAGTTCCTCTATATAAAAGTCTACAAATATGTTTCTTTGAAAACAAGATGGATTTAACCTCACTAGCTCTTTTACACACAATCTCACATCATTGGCTTTTCTCTCGTTTTTTTTCTTAGGCCATAAACCAAGCTCATGCTTCTCTCTCTCATTCATTTTCTCACGTGATTCTTCATTAATAAACTCACATGCTTTTGTCATGGCCTTTTGTGCCTTCTTCCCTAACTCACACACATCAACTTGTACATCATTTAGATTAGGTTTTACAATAGTAGAATGATTACAAGCAAACACGTCCTCACAATATAGTTCCCTAGCATGTATTGCAACTAAACCACAATGCATTTCATTTTCAATGATGCGACTTTCTACTTTCAACCCTAGGCTGAATTTCATCAAATAAACTATCATTTTCCAAAGATAATTGAATATTTGAAATTGGTTTTGGATGAGTGTACCTTGAAGACATCCTTTTGCGATGTGCTCTTCTTTCTTCCATATCTTCTCTCATCATTTCCAACATATCTTTAAGAGCTTCAAGAACGGTACTAAAAGCCGGTGCATTTGTTACCCTTGCTTCATTATGTGACATGTTGAAAAGATTTTTTACCAATAGAGTCGGGCAAGGAATGTCGACCAAATGCTCTGATCTGATACCAAATGATAAGCGCCGATCGTTGCTTGAATTTTACAAAGCTAGAGGTCCTTCTAGAATCCTTGCAAAAACTCACAATGAAGGCTAACTTAGATCACACTTGAAATCTAAAATAGTCACTCTTAGATCCTAAGACAACTCACTCCAGAATTAGTTCGATCAAGACTAATCCAATGAATTGATTTAACTTCAAACCTAAAGCAAGATTTGAAAGAAATGAAACACCAAATGGGGTTCAACAAAACACAAGTTTTTTTCAATCATAAATCTCTCCAAAATGATGTATTACAAGCCATTTTAAAGGCCAAAAATCGTGCATGCCTTGGAATTCAAAAAGACTCAAAAAGCTATTAAATGCATTTTGTAGAAAATAAGGCCGAGGAAACCAAAACTCAATTGCATGCCTTAAATGGTAGATATGCTTTAAGTAGACTCAACCAAATCTTCTAGAAGGTCCCTTGCAATTATGAGCATGGTTGGCAAGCATTTAAATCAAAAAGTCCCAAAATAAGAAATCTAGAAATTTCGTTATTTAAAATTCTGAAGTGTAGTTTTTATAATCCTCTTGGAAACCTCTTTTCCTTCTTCTTGTAATTGCTCCTTCATGTGAATGCAATAAGTTGTTAGTTGAATCCATATCATCCCCCCTTTCTTTAAAAGGATTTGTCCTCAAATCAAAATCTTTATGTCTTCTTTTGAACACTTTATGCTTGCTGCCATGGATGAACTTAGAAGAAAATTTGGAGTATTTCATCATAATAAACCAGATTGCCACTTGTGTATGTGTGGTCATTCTTTACTTTAGAAGGAATCTTCGCTTGAGATGTCGAATAAGATCTTTTGCTTCCTGTAAGAACTCAAAGAAACACTAGACAAACATGGTTGTGAGCTCGCCAGTTAGGTAGCAAGTTCCTCTATATAAAAGTCTACAAATATGTTTCTTTGAAAACAAGATGGATTTAACCTCACTAGCTCTTTTACACACAATCTCACATCATTGGCTTTTCTCTCGTTTTTCTTCTTAGGCCATAAACCAAGCTCATGCTTCTCTCTCTCATTCATTTTCTCACGTGATTCTTCATTAATAAACTCACATGCTTTTGTCATGGCCTTTTGTGCCTTCTTCCCTAACTCACACACATCAACTTGTACATCATTTAGATTAGGTTTTACAATAGTAGAATGATTACAAGCAAACACGTCCTCACAATATAGTTCCCTAGCATGTATTGCAACTAAACCACAATGCATTTCATTTTCAATGATGCGACTTTCTACTTTCAACCCTAGGCTGAATTTCATCAAATAAACTATCATTTTCCAAAGATAATTGAATATTTGAAATTGGTTTTGGATGAGTGTACCTTGAAGACATCCTTTTGCGATGTGCTCTTCTTTCTTCCATATCTTCTCTCATCATTTCCAACATATCTTTAAGAGCTTCAAGAACGGTACTAAAAGCCGTGCATTTGTTACCCTTGCTTCATTATGTGACATGTTGAAAAGATTTTTACCAATAGAGTCGGGCAAGGAATGTCGACCAAATGCTCGATCGATACCAAATGATAAGCGCCGATCGTTGCTTGAATTTTACAAAGCTAGAGGTCCTTCTAGAATCCTTGCAAAAACTCACAATGAAGGCTAACTTAGATCACACTTGAAATCTAAAATAGTCACTCTTAGATCCTAAGACAACTCACTCCAGAATAGTTCGATCAAGACTAATCCAATGAATTGATTTAACTTCAAACCTAAAGCAAGATTTGAAAGAAATGAAACACCAAATGGGGTTCAACAAAACACAAGTTTTTTTCAATCATAAATCTCTCCAAAATGATGTATTACAAGCCATTTTAAAGGCCAAAAATCGTGCATGCCTTGGAATTCAAAAAGACTCAAAAAGCTATTAAATGCATTTTGTAGAAAATAAGGCCGAGGAAACCAAAACTCAATTGCATGCCTTAAATGGTAGATATGCTTTAAGTAGACTCAACCAAATCTTCTAGAAGGTCCCTTGCAATTATGAGCATGGTTGGCAAGCATTTAAATCAAAAAGTCCCAAAATAAGAAATCTAGAAATTTCGTTATTTAAAATTCTGCCGTGTAGTTTTTATAATCCTCTTGGAAACCTCTTTTCCTTCTTCTTGTAATTGCTCCTTCATGTGAATGCAATAAGTTGTTAGTTGAATCCATATCATCCCCCCTTTCTTTAAAAGGATTTGTCCTCAAATCAAAATCTTTATGTCTTCTTTTGAACACTTTATGCTTGCTGCCATGGATGAACTTAGAAGAAAATTTGGAGTATTTCATCATAATAAACCAGTTGCCACTGTGTCTGTGGTCATTCTTTACTTTAGAAGGAATCTTCGCTTCGAGATGCTGAATAAGATCTTTTGCTTCCTGTAAGAACTCAAAAGAAACACTAGACAAACATGGTTGTGAGCTCGCCAGTTAGGTAGCAAGTTCCTCTATATAAAAGTCTACAAATATGTTTCTTTGAAAACAAGATGGATTTAACCTCACTAGCTCTTTTACACACAATCTCACATCATTGGCTTTTCTCTCGTTTTTTTCTTAGGCCATAAACCAAGCTCATGCTTCTCTCTCTCATTCATTTTCTCACGTGATTCTTCATTAATAAACTCACATGCTTTTGTCATGGCCTTTTGTGCCTTCTTCCATACTCACACACATCAACTTGTACATCATTTAGATTAGGTTTTACAATAGTAGAATGATTACAAGCAAACACGTCCTCACAATATAGTTCCCTAGCATGTATTGCAACTAAACCACAATGCATTTCATTTTCAATGATGCGACTTTCTACTTTCAACCCTAGGCTGAATTTCATCAAATAAACTATCATTTTCCAAAGATAATTGAATATTTGAAATTGGTTTTGGATGAGTGTACCTTGAAGACATCCTTTTGCGATGTGCTCTTCTTTCTTCCATATCTTCTCTCATCATTTCCAACATATCTTTAAGAGCTTCAAGAACGGTACTAAAAGCGGTGCATTTGTTACCCTTGCTTCATTATGTGACATGTTGAAAAGATTTTTACCAATAGAGTCGGCAAGGAATGTCGACCAAATGCTCGATCGATACCAAATGATAAGCGCCGATCGTTGTTTGAATTTTACAAAGCTAGAGGTCCTTCTAGAATCCTTGCAAAAACTCACAATGAAGGCTAACTTAGATCACACTTGAAATCTAAAATAGTCACTCTTAGATCCTAAGACAACTCACTCCAGAATTAGTTCGATCAAGACTAATCCAATGAATTGATTTAACTTCAAACCTAAAGCAAGATTTGAAAGAAATGAAACACCAAATGGGGTTCAACAAAACACAAGTTTTTTTCAATCATAAATCTCTCCAAAATGATGTATTACAAGCCATTTTAAAGGCCAAAAATCGTGCATGCCTTGGAATTCAAAAAGACTCAAAAAGCTATTAAATGCATTTTGTAGAAAATAAGGCCGAGGAAACCAAAACTCAATTGCATGCCTTAAATGGTAGATATGCTTTAAGTAGACTCAACCAAATCTTCTAGAAGGTCCCTTGCAATTATGAGCATGGTTGGCAAGCATTTAAATCAAAAAGTCCCAAAATAAGAAATCTAGAAATTTCGTTATTTAAAATTCTGCCGTGTAGTTTTTATAATCCTCTTGGAAACCTCTTTTCCTTCTTCTTGTAATTGCTCCTTCATGTGAATGCAATAAGTTGTTAGTTGAATCCATATCATCCCCCCTTTCTTTAAAAGGATTTGTCCTCAAATCAAAATGTTTATGTCTTCTTTTGAACACTTTATGCTTGTTGCCATGGATGAATTTAGAAGAAAATTTGGAGTATTTCATCATAATAAACCAGTTGCCACTGTGTCTGTGGTCATTCTTTACTTTAGAAGGAATCTTCGCTTCGAGATGCTGAATAAGATCTTTTGCTTCCTGTAAGAACTCAAAAGAAACACTAGACAAACATGGTTGTGAGCTCGCCAGTTAGGTAGCAAGTTCCTCTATATAAAAGTCTACAAATATGTTTCTTTGAAAACAAAATGGATTTAACCTCACTAGCTCTTTTACACACAATCTCACATCATTGGCTTTTCTCTCGTTTTTCTTCTTAGGCCATAAACCAAGCTCATGCTTCTCTCTCTCATTCATTTTCTCACGTGATTCTTCATTAATAAACTCACATGCTTTTGTCATGGCCTTTTGTGCCTTCTTCCCTAACTCACACACATCAACTTGTACATCATTTAGATTAGGTTTTACAATAGTAGAATGATTACAAGCAAACACGTCCTCACAATATAGTTCCTTAGCATGTATTGCAACTAAACCACAATGCATTTCATTTTCAATGATGCGACTTTCTACTTTCAACCCTAGGCTGAATTTCATCAAATAAACTATCATTTTCCAAAGATAATTGAATATTTGAAATTGGTTTTGGATGAGTGTACCTTGAAGACATCCTTTTGCGATGTGCTCTTCTTTCTTCCATATCTTCTCTCATCATTTCCAACATATCTTTAAGAGCTTCAAGAACGGTACTAAAAGCCCGTGCATTTGTTACCCTTGCTTCATTATGTGACATGTTGAAAAGATTTTTACCAATAGAGTCGGGCAAGGAATGTCGACCAAATGCTCGATCCGATACCAAATGATAAGCGCCGATCGTTGCTTGAATTTTACAAAGCTAGAGGTCCTTCTAGAATCCTTGCAAAAACTCACAATGAAGGCTGACTTAGATCACACTTGAAATCTAAAATAGTCACTCTTAGATCCTAAGACAACTCATTCTAGAATTAGTTCGATCAAGACTAATCCAATGAATTGATTTAACTTCAAACCTAAAGCAAGATTTGAAAGAAATGAAACACCAAATGGGGTTCAACAAAACACAAGTTTTTTTCAATCATAAATCTCTCCAAAATGATGTATTACAAGCCATTTTAAAGGCCAAAAATCGTGCATGCCTTGGAATTCAAAAAGACTCAAAAAGCTATTAAATGCATTTTGTAGAAAATAAGGCCGAGGAAACCAAAACTCAATTGCATGCCTTAAATGGTAGATATGCTTTAAGTAGACTCAACCAAATCTTCTAGAAGGTCCCTTGCAATTATGAGCATGGTTGGCAAGCATTTAAATCAAAAAGTCCCAAAATAAGAAATCTAGAAATTTCGTTATTTAAAATTCTGCCGTGTAGTTTTTATAATCCTCTTGGAAACCTCTTTTCCTTCTTCTTGTAATTGCTCCTTCATGTGAATGCAATAAGTTGTTAGTTGAATCCATATCATCCCCCCTTTCTTTAAAAGGATTTGTCCTCAAATCAAAATCTTTATGTCTTCTTTTGAACACTTTATGCTTGCTGCCATGGATGAACTTAGAAGAAAATTTGGAGTATTTCATCATAATAAACCAGGTTGCCACTGTGTGTCGTGGGTCATTCTTTACTTTAGAAGGAATCTTCGCTTGAGAGATGTTGAATAAGATCTTTTGCTTCCTGTAAGAACTCAAAAGAAACACTAGACAAACATGGTTGTGAGCTCGCCAGTTAGGTAGCAAGTTCCTCTATATAAAAGTCTACAAATATGTTTCTTTGAAAACAAAATGGATTTAACCTCACTAGCTCTTTTACACACAATCTCACATCATTGGCTTTTCTCTCGTTTTTCTTCTTAGGCCATAAACCAAGCTCATGCTTCTCTCTCTCATTCATTTTCTCACGTGATTCTTCATTAATAAACTCACATGCTTTTGTCATGGCCTTTTGTGCCTTCTTCCCTAACTCACACACATCAACTTGTACATCATTTAGATTAGGTTTTACAATAGTAGAATGATTACAAGCAAACACGTCCTCACAATATAGTTCCCTAGCATGTATTGCAACTAAACCACAATGCATTTCATTTTCAATGATGCGACTTTCTACTTTCAACCCTAGGCTGAATTTCATCAAATAAACTATCATTTTCCAAAGATAATTGAATATTTGAAATTGGTTTTGGATGAGTGTACCTTGAAGACATCCTTTTGCGATGTGCTCTTCTTTCTTCCATATCTTCTCTCATCATTTCCAACATATCTTTAAGAGCTTCAAGAACGGTACTAAAAGCCGGTGCATTTGTTACCCTTGCTTCATTATGTGACATGTTGAAAAGATTTTTTACCAATAGAGTCGGGCAAGGAATGTCGACCAAATGCTCTGATCTGATACCAAATGATAAGCGCCGATCGTTGCTTGAATTTTACAAAGCTAGAGGTCCTTCTAGAATCCTTGCAAAAACTCACAATGAAGGCTAACTTAGATCACACTTGAAATCTAAAATAGTCACTCTTAGATCCTAAGACAACTCACTCTGCAATTAGTTCGATCAAGACTAATCCAATGAATTGATTTAACTTCAAACCTAAAGCAAGATTTGAAAGAAATGAAACACCAAATGGGGTTCAACAAAACACAAGTTTTTTTCAATCATAAATCTCTCCAAAATGATGTATTACAAGCCATTTTAAAGGCCAAAAATCGTGCATGCCTTGGAATACAAAAAGACTCAAAAAGCTATTAAATGCATTTTGTAGAAAATAAGGCCGAGGAAACCAAAACTCAATTGCATGCCTTAAATGGTAGATATGCTTTAAGTAGACTCAACCAAATCTTCTAGAAGGTCCCTTGCAATTATGAGCATGGTTGGCAAGCATTGAAATCAAAAAGTCCCAAAATAAGAAATCTAGAAATTTCGTTATTTAAAATTCTGCTGTAATTTTTATAATCCTCTTGGAATCCTATTTTCCTTCTTCTTGTAATTGCTCCTTCATGTGAATGCAATAAGTTGTTAGTTGAATCCATATCATCCCCCCTTTCTTTAAAAGGATTTGTCCTCAAATCAAAATCTTTATGTCTTCTTTTGAACACTTTATGCTTGCTGCCATGGATGAACTTAGAAGAAAATTTGGAGTATTTCATCATAATAAACCAGTTGCTACTGTGTTTGTGGTCATTCTTTACTTTAGAAGGAATCTTCGCTTCGAGATGCTGAATAAGATCTTTTGCTTCCTGTAAGAACTCAAAAGAAGCACTAGACAAACATGGTTTGGGCTCGCCAGTTAGGTAGGAAGTTCCTCTATATAAAAGTCTACAAATATGTTTCTTTGAAAACAAAATGGATTTAACCTCACTAACTCTTTTACACACAATCTCACATCATTGGCTTTTCTCTCGTTTTTCTTCTTAGGCCATAAACCAAGCTCATGCTTCTCTCTCTCATTCATTTTCTCACGTGATTCTTCATTAATAAACTCACATGCTTTTGTCATGGCCTTTTGTGCCTTCTTCCCTAACTCACACACATCAACTTGTACATCATTTAGATTAGGTTTTACAATAGTAGAATGATTGCAAGCAAACACGTCCTCACAATATAGTTCCCTAGCATGTATTGCAACTAAACCACAATGCATTTCATTTTCAATGATGCGACTTTCTACTTCAACACTAGGCTGAATTTCATCACATAAACTATCATTTTCCAAAGATAATTGAATATTTGAAATTGGTTTTGGATGAGTGTACCTTGAAGACATCCTTTTGCGAAGTGCTCTTCTCTCTTCCATATCTTCTCTCATCATTTCCAACATATCTTTAAGAGCTTCAAGAACGGTACTAAAAGCCGGTGCATTTGTTACCCTTGCTTCATTATGTGACATGTTGAAAAGCTTTTTTACCAATGGAGTCGGGCAAGGAATGTCGACCAAATGCTCTGATCTGATACCAAATGATAAGCGCTGATCGTTGCTTGAATTTTACAAAGCTAAAGGTCCTTCTAGAATGTAACGGCCCGGAAATTTCATCCCGGTCTTCCCGGGAGGCCCAGGGGCATTTTGGTAATTTTGGTTCGGGCCGGTTTTGAAGTTGAAAATTGCCGGAATAATTATGAGTCAATTTGAATAGGATCGAGATTTTTGGTGAAGGCATTTGGGCTTGGGAAGGAGTAAAAATAAATAGGGAATTAAATAGCGCGTCGAGCAGGAATCGAACTAGGGGCGTGTCATGTGCTAGGCGGAGGGCTCAGCCAGCCGATCCACCGCGCGCGTTTGTTAACTTAATCCCGCGATCTTGTATATATGTCTGCTTCGCCCCATTTCTTCTTCTTCTTCCTCGCGAGCTCCCCCGACCGACAGCCAACTTCTCTCGATTTCTTCCTTCTCCAGTTTCAATTCAACCGAGTTCCCATCCCCAAGGTCGAAGGCGTTTCATCCTCACGCTGTTGGTAAGCTCTCTTTCTTCTTCTCCTTCGTTTTTCCCCTGTTTTCATTTCCGTCCCTGCCGGCCGAGGGAGTGAGGAAATTTGTGTGTTTTCTGTTTATCAGGTGTAGAGGAACTCATCCATCAACTGAACGAACGTCGAATCCTCTCCAATCGCTCGAATTCGAGTTCGTTTTCTCCGTCGCCCAGATCGCCCTTTTTTCGCCTGTTCGCGAGCTCACTCGCGCAGCTGCAGGCCAGCCACCGAGCCTCGCGCTCACCGCTTCGCCAGCAGTGCCGCGCGTCCTCCTCGCCTGCCTACTGGCGTCGCGTCGCATCCTCTCGCGCCCGGCGCGCAAGCTCCTCGCACTCGCTTCGCTTCGCCGCGCGTCGTCCGTCCAAGGCGTCAAGCGCCCAGCGTGCGCACCCAGCACGCACAGCTCGACCATTTCTGCGCCCCAGCGAGCCTCGTTGCTGCCCCATTCGTGCAATCGGCTGCTTAAATGCGTTCGTCGCGCCTCGTGAGTTGCTCCCGGCCGAGCCTCGTTTATTTTATAATATTTAGGCCTATTGTGTGATTTTTGTTGTGATTGATAGGTTCTCGATAGCTAGTTCGGGTTCGTTCGCGCTTAGGATTTCGTGTCAAATTGTCCCCGCCAAGGTAAGGATTTCTTCCGGGAGTTGTGTGGACCTGCGATATTATATGTGATTGCCGATTGATTGCTTGTTTGTGTGTATTGACATATGTAGCTAGGTTCTCTAATCTGAATTCCCGATTAGCATGATTTTTCCGATTCAATTCTCATGTTAATCCATGCTAGGTCATTCCTCTCTAGCATGCTCGTATCTGCTTCCTTTGCTTCGTAGTATCATGCTAGGCTCGTTGTATTCTTATTGAGCACGTATTGGATTTTATGGAATTGTTTGTTGTTTGCTAGGCGAGTTAGAATTGCGGGTAGATAGCATCATCCGGCCCGATGCATAAAGAACCTTGCATCCATGGCGGGGGCGTCGAGCAAGTCATTCCGCCCCGACCCCGTGAGGATTAGCTAACCTGCGGTAGGCCCCGCAATCTTGGGTGAGGGTGTCGATCATTAAATGCCCCAACGGTCGGGATGATGACTTGGCATTGCCTCGCCCCGCCAAATGCACCGGCATGTCCTCGGCATGTTTGGCGATGCCCCCGATTGCCACCAAGTTAAGGCAAGGGCGCTTCTGGTGTAAGCCTACCACGACCGTTCCTTGGCCCCAAGTGCGGTGGTTCAGGTGACATAGTTTACGTGTCCGTGTCTCACACCCTATGTCGCTGACACCGATCCAAAGATTTCGTTAGGCGTGGTGATCGGATATGGGCAACTTTGCCTCGGACTCCGGCAACCCCATAGTCTGCGTGAGCACGCGGTGCATGCTTACGCTCATTACAAGCGCCATCGAGAGCTCCTCGGGATTGTGAGCGCGTACCTTTCTCGCCGACGATGACAGTGGTGAGGTCGGGACTTGTTTCTCGTATAGGGCGACTTATATATTGGACTGTGGTGATATTATTCCGGACTAAGACCCTAAGCCGGCATCCGAGGCCCAAGTGTGGGCTAAGCTATGTGCTCTATTCTGTGTTTATATTCATAGCTTGCATACGCTCATCGAGATGACCATGTATATCGTATTGTACCCTGTTGGGGATTCTTACCGAGTAATTCGTTACTCACCCTTACTCGTGGTTTTTCCACGAGTAACCAAGTTGCGAGACAAGATGGTCAAGGACGAGCCGTGATCATGGGGCTCAATCATCAAACTCGATTTTGTGTTATGACTCTTTATGTTTTATTTTCCCCGAATGCATGTAGACGCACACTGAGCCCTAGGATGTTTTCTCTCAATATGTTGTGGATTCCAAATTATTATTATATTTAGACATGTTTTGAATGATTTTAAGAAATCTCTCATCGGAGTGTACTTTGGAAATGTATTTATCTTGGAACAGGTGCTTGGAAACAGGGATAGGTTCCTGGGAAATTGTTTAGTTTTTAAAGGGGTTATTTTGAATGTTTTGTTTTAATTGGAATCCGAAATCAAGTCTGTTTAAATGTCCTTTATTTTGATTGCATGCATTGGGGTAAGGGCCCATTTAGTGCCCCATTCGGGTCGGTCCCTTACATAGAATCCTTGCAAAAACTCACAGTGAAGGCTGACTTAGATCACACTTGAAATCTAAAATAGTCACTCTTAGATCCTAAGACAACTCACTCCAGAATTAGTTCGATCAAGACTAATCCAATGAATTGATTTAACTTCAAACCTAAAGCAAGATTTGAAAGAAATGAAACACCAAATGGGGTTCAACAAAACACAAGTTTTTTTCAATTATAAATCTCTCCAAAATGATGTATTACAAGCCATTTTAAAGGCCAAAAATCGTGCATGCCTTGGAATACAAAAAGACTCAAAAAGCTATTAAATGCATTTTGTAGAAAATAAGGCCGAGGAAACCAAAACTCAATTGCATGCCTTAAATGGTAGATATGCTTTAAGTTGACTCAACCAAATCTTCTAGAAGGTCTCTTGCAATTATGAGCATGGTTGGCAAGCATTGAAATCAAAAAGTCCCAAAATAAGAAATCTAGAAATTTCGTTATTTAAAATTCTGCCGTGTAATTTTTATAATCCTCTTGGAATCCTCTTTTCCTTCTTCTTGTAATTTCTCCTTCATGTGAATGCAATAAGTTGTTAGTTGAATCCATATCATCCCCCCTTTCTTTAAAAGGATTTGTCCTCAAATCAAAATCTTTATGTCTTCTTTTGAACACTTTATGCTTGCTGCCATGGATGAACTTAAAAGAAAATTTGGAGTATTTCATCATAATAAACCCAGCTTGCCACTTGTATGCGTGGTCATTCTTTACTTTAGAAGGAATCTTCGCTTCGAGATGCTGAATAAGATCTTTTGCTTCATGTAAGAACTCAAAAGAAACACTAGACAAACATGGTTTGAGATCGCCAGTTAGGTAGCAAGTTCCTCTATATAAAAGTCTACAAATATGTTTCTTTGAAAACAAAATGGATTTAACCTCACTAGCTCTTTTACACACAATCTCACATCATTGGCTTTTCTCTCGTTTTTCTTCTTAGACCATAAACCAAGCTCATGCTTCTCTCTCTCATTCATTTTCTCACGTGATTCTTCATTAATAAACTCACATGCTTTTGTCATGGCCTTTTGTGCCTTCTTCCCTAACTCACACACATCAACTTGTACATCATTTAGATTAGGTTTTACAATAGTAGAATGATTGCAAGCAAACACGTCCTCACAATATAGTTCCCTAGCATGTATTGCAACTAAACCACAATGCATTTCATTTTCAATGATGCAACTTTCTACTTTCAACCCTAGGCTGAATTTCATCAAATAATCTATCATTTTCCAAAGATAATTGAATATTTGAAATTGGTTTTGGATGAGTGTACCTTGAAGACATCCTTTTGCGATGTGCTCTTCTTTCTTCCATATCTTCTCTCATCATTTCCAACATATCTTTAAGAGCTTCAAGAACGGTACTAAAAGCCGGTGCATTTGTTACCCTTGCTTCATTATGTGACATGTTGAAAAGATTTTTTACCAATAGAGTCGGGCAAGGAATGTCGACCAAATGCTCTGATACCAAATGATAACGCCGATCGTTGCTTGAATTTTACAAAGCTAGAGGTCCTTCTAGAATCCTTGCAAAAACTCACAATGAAGGCTAACTTAGATCACACTTGAAATCTAAAATAGTCACTCTTAGATCCTAAGACAACTCACTCCAGAATTAGTTCGATCAAGACTAATCCAATAAATTGATTTAACTTCAAACCTAAAGCAAGATTTGAAAGAAATGAAACACCAAATGGGGTTCAACAAAACACAAGTTTTTTTCAATCATAAATCTCTCCAAAATGATGTATTACAAGCCATTTTAAAGGCCAAAAATCGTGCATGCCTTGGAATACAAAAAGACTCAAAAAGCTATTAAATGCATTTTGTAGAAAATAAGGCCGAGGAAACCAAAACTCAATTGCATGCCTTAAATGGTAGATATGCTTTAAGTAGACTCAACCAAATCTTCTAGAAGGTCCCTTGCAATTATGAGCATGGTTGGCAAGCATTGAAATCAAAAAGTCCCAAAATAAGAAATCTAGAAATTTCGTTATTTAAAATTCTGCCGTGTAATTTTTATAATCCTCTTGGAATCCTATTTTCCTTCTTCTTGTAATTGCTCCTTCATGTGAATGCAATAAGTTGTTAGTTGAATCCATATCATCCCCCCTTTCTTTAAAAGGATTTGTCCTCAAATCAAAATCTTTATGTCTTCTTTTGAACACTTTATGCTTGCTGCCATGGATGAACTTAGAAGAAAATTTGGAGTATTTCATCATAATAAACCAGTTGCTACTGTGTTTGTTGGCATTCTTTACTTTAGAAGGAATCTTCGCTTCGAGATGCTGAATAAGATCTTTTGCTTCCTGTAAGAACTCAAAAGAAGCACTAGACAAACATGGTTTGGGCTCGCGAGTTAGGTAGGAAGTTCCTCTATATAAAAGTCTACAAATATGATTCTTTGAAAACAAAATGGATTTAACCTCACTAACTCTTTTACACACAATCTCACATCATTGGCTTTTCTCTCGTTTTTCTTCTTAGGCCATAAACCAAGCTCATGCTTCTCTCTCTCATTCATTTTCTCACGTGATTCTTCATTAATAAACTCACATGCTTTTGTCATGGCCTTTTGTGCCTTCTTCCCTAACTCACACACATCAACTTGTACATCATTTAGATTAGGTTTTACAATAGTAGAATGATTGCAAGCAAACACGTCCTCACAATATAGTTCCCTAGCATGTATTGCAACTAAACCACAATGCATTTCATTTTCAATGATGCGACTTTCTACTTCAACACTAGGCTGAATTTCATCACATAAACTATCATTTTCCAAAGATAATTGAATATTTGAAATTGGTTTTGGATGAGTGTACCTTGAAGACATCCTTTTGCGAAGTGCTCTTCTCTCTTCCATATCTTCTCTCATCATTTCCAACATATCTTTAAGAGCTTCAAGAACGGTACTAAAAGCCGGTGCATTTGTTACCCTTGCTTCATTATGTGACATGTTGAAAAGATTTTTTACCAATAGAGTCGGGCAAGGAATGTCGACCAAATGCTCTGATACCAAATGATAACGCCGATCGTTGCTTGAATTTTACAAAGCTAGAGGTCCTTCTAGAATCCTTGCAAAAACTCACAATGAAGGCTAACTTAGATCACACTTGAAATCTAAAATAGTCACTCTTAGATCCTAAGACAACTCACTCCAGAATTAGTTCGATCAAGACTAATCCAATGAATTGATTTAACTTCAAACCTAAAGCAAGATTTGAAAGAAATGAAACACCAAATGGGGTTCAACAAAACACAAGTTTTTTTCAATCATAAATCTCTCCAAAATGATGTATTACAAGCCATTTTAAAGGCCAAAAATCGTGCATGCCTTGGAATACAAAAAGACTCAAAAAGCTATTAAATGCATTTTGTAGAAAATAAGGCCGAGGAAACCAAAACTCAATTGCATGCCTTAAATGGTAGATATGCTTTAAGTAGACTCAACCAAATCTTCTAGAAGGTCCCTTGCAATTATGAGCATGGTTGGCAAGCATTGAAATCAAAAAGTCCCAAAATAAGAAATCTAGAAATTTCGTTATTTAAAATTCTGCCGTGTAATTTTTATAATCCTCTTGGAATCCTATTTTCCTTCTTCTTGTAATTGCTCCTTCATGTGAATGCAATAAGTTGTTAGTTGAATCCATATCATCCCCCCTTTCTTTAAAAGGATTTGTCCTCAAATCAAAATCTTTATGTCTTCTTTTGAACACTTTATGCTTGCTTGCCCATGGATGAACTTAGAAGAAAATTTGGAGTATTTCATCATAATAAACCAGTTGCTACTGTGTTTGTTGGCATTCTTTACTTTAGAAGGAATCTTCGCTTCGAGATGCTGAATAAGATCTTTTGCTTCCTGTAAGAACTCCAAAGAAGCACTAGACAAACATGGTTTGGGCTCGCCAGTTAGGTAGGAAGTTCCTCTATATAAAAGTCTACAAATATGTTTCTTTGAAAACAAAATGGATTTAACCTCACTAACTCTTTTACACACAATCTCACATCATTGGCTTTTCTCTCGTTTTTCTTCTTAGGCCATAAACCAAGCTCATGCTTCTCTCTCTCATTCATTTTCTCACGTGATTCTTCATTAATAAACTCACATGCTTTTGTCATGGCCTTTTGTGCCTTCTTCCCTAACTCACACACATAAACTTGTACATCATTTAGATTAGGTTTTACAATAGTAGAATGATTGCAAGCAAACACGTCCTCACAATATAGTTCCCTAGCATGTATTGCAACTAAACCACAATGCATTTCATGTTCAATGATGCGACTTTCTACTTCAACCCTAGGCTGAATTTCATCACATAAACTATCATTTTCCAAAGATAATTGAATATTTGAAATTGGTTTTCGATGAGTGTACCTTGAAGACATCCTTTTGCGAAGTGCTCTTCTCTCTTCCATATCTTCTCTCATCATTTCCAACATATCTTTAAGAGCTTCAAGAACGGTACTAAAAGCCGGTGCATTTGTTACCCTTGCTTCATTATGTGATATGTTGAAAAGATTTTTTACCAATAGAGTCGGGCAAGGAATGTCGACCAAATGCTCTGATACCAAATGATAAGCGCCGATCGTTGCTTGAATTTTACAAAGCTAGAGGTCCTTCTAGAATACTTGCAAAAACTCACAATGAAGGCTAACTTAGATCACACTTGAAATCTAAAATAGTCACTCTTAGATCCTAAAACAACTCACTCTAGAATTAGTTCGATCAAGATTAATCCAATGAATTGATTTAACTTCAAACCTAAAGCAAGATTTGAAAGAAATGAAACACCAAATGGGGTTCAACAAAACACAAGTTTTTTTCAATCATAAATCTCTCCAAAATGATGTATTACAAGCCATTTTAAAGGCCAAAAATCGTGCATGCCTTGGAATACAAAAAGACTCAAAAAGCTATTAAATACATTTTGTAGAAAATAAGGCCGAGGAAACCAAAACTCAATTGCATGCCTTAAATGGTAGATATGCTTTAAGTAGACTCAACCAAATATTCTAGAAGGTCCCTTGCAATTATGAGCATGGATGGCAAGCATTGAAATAAAAAAGTCCCAAAATAAGAAATCTAGAAATTTCGTTATTTAAAATTCTGCCGTGTAATTTTTATAAACCTCTTGGAATCCTCTTTTCCTTCTTCTTGTAATTGCTCATTCATGTGAATGCAATAAGTTGTTAGTTGAATCCATATCATCCCCCCTTTCTTTAAAAGGATTTGTCCTCAAATCAAAATCTTTATGTCTTCTTTTGAACACTTTATGCTTGCTGCCATGGATGAACTTAGAAGAAAATTTGGAGTATTTCATCATAATAAACTAGTTGGCATTGTGTTTGTGGTCATTCTTTACTTTAGAAGGAATCTTCGCTTCGAGATGCTGTATAAGATCTTTTGCTTCCTGTAAGAACTCAAAAGAAACACTAGACAAACATGGTTTGAGCTCGCCAGTTAGGTAGCAAGTTCCTCTATATAAAAGTCTACAAACATGTTTCTTTGAAAACAAAATGGATTTAACCTCACTAGCTCTTTTACACACAATCTCACATCATTGGCTTTTCTCTCGTTTTTCTTCTTAGGCCATAAACCAAGCTCATGCTTCTCTCTCTCATTCATTTTCTCACGTGATTCTTCATTAATAAACTCACATGCTTTTGTCATGGCCTTTTGTGCCTTCTTCCCTAACTCACACACATAAACTTGTACATCATTTAGATTAGGTTTTACAATAGTAGAATGATTGCAAGCAAACACGTCCTCACAATATAGTTCCCTAGCATGTATTGCAACTAAACCACAATGCATTTCATGTTCAATGATGCGACTTTCTACTTCAACCCTAGTCTGAATTTCATCACATAAACTATCATTTTCCAAAGATAATTGAATATTTGAAATTGGTTTTCGATGAGTGTACCTTGAAGACATCCTTTTGCGATGTGCTCTTCTTTCTTCCATATCTTCTCTCATCATTTCCAACATATCTTTAAGAGCTTCAAGAACGGTACTAAAAGCCGGTGCATTTGTTACCCTTGCTTCATTATGTGACATGTTGAAAAGATTTTTTACCAATAGAGTCGGGCAAGGAATGTCGACCAAATGCTCTGATACCAAATGATAACGCCGATCGTTGCTTGAATTTTACAAAGCTAGAGGTCCTTCTAGAATCCTTGCAAAAACTCACAATGAAGGCTAACTTAGATCACACTTGAAATCTAAAATAGTCACTCTTAGATCCTAAGACAACTCACTCTAGAATTAGTTCGATCAAGACTAATCCAATGAATTGATTTAACTTCAAACCTAAAGCAAGATTTGAAAGAAATGAAACACCAAATGGGGTTCAACAAAACACAAGTTTTTTTCAATTATAAATCTCTCCAAAATGATGTATTACAAGCCATTTTAAAGGCCAAAAATCGTGCATGCCTTGGAATACAAAAAGACTCAAAAAGCTATTAAATGCATTTTGTAGAAAATAAGGCCGAGGAAACCAAAACTCAATTGCTTGGCTTAAATGGTAGATATGCTTTAAGTAGACTCAACCAAATCTTCTAGAAGGTCCCTTGCAATTATGAGCTTGGTTGGCAAGCATTGAAATCAAAAAGTCCCAAAATAAGAAATCTAGAAATTTCGTTATTTAAAATTTTGCCGTGTAATTTTTATAATCCTCTTGGAATCCTCTTTTCCTTCTTCTTGTAATTTCTCCTTGATGTGAATGCAATAAGTTGTTAGTTGAATCCATATCATCCTTCCTTTCTTTAAAAGGATTTGTCCTCAAATCAAAATCTTTATGTCTTCTTTTGAACACTTTATGCTTGCTGCCATGGATGAACTTAGAAGAAAATTTGGAGTATTTCATCATAATAAACCAGTTGGCAGTGTGTTTGTGGTCATCCTTTACTTTAGAAGGAATCTTCGCTTCGAGATGCTGAATAAGATCTTTTGCTTCCTGTAAGAACTCAAAAGAAACACTAGACAAACATGGTTTGAGCTCGCCAGTTAGGTAGCAAGTTCCTCTATATAAAAGTCTACAAATATGTTTCTTTGAAAACAAAATGGATTTAACCTCACTAGCTCTTTTACACACAATCTCACATCATTGGCTTTTCTCTCGTTTTTCTTCTTAGGCCATAAACCAAGCTCATGCTTCTCTCTCTCATTCATTTTCTCACGTGATTCTTCATTAATAAACTCACATGCTTTTGTCATGGCCTTTTGTGCCTTCTTCCCTAACTCACACACATCAACTTGTACATCATTTAGATTAGGTTTTACAATAGTAGAATGATTGCAAGCAAACACGTCCTCACAATATAGTTCCCTAGCATGTATTGCAACTAAACCACAATGCATTTCATTTTCAATGATGCGACTTTCAACTTCAACCCTAGGCTGAATTTCATCACATAAACTATCATTTTCCAAAGATAATTGAATATTTGAAATTGGTTTTGGATGAGTGTACCTTGAAGACATCCTTTTGCGAAGTGCTCTTCTCTCTTCCATATCTTCTCTCATCATTTCCAACATATCTTTAAGAGTTTCAAGAACGGTACTAAAAGCCGGTGCATTTGTTACCCTTGCTTCATTATGTGACATGTTGAAATGATTTTTTACCAATAGAGTCGGGCAAGGAATGTCGACCAAATGCTCTGATCTGATACCAAATGATAAGCGCCGATCGTTGCTTGAATTTTACAAAGCTAGAGGTCCTTCTAGAATCCTTGCAAAAACTCACAATGAAGGCTAACTTAGATCACACTTGAAATCTAAAATAGTCACTCTTAGATCCTAAGACAACTCACTCCAGAATTAGTTCGATCAAGACTAATCCAATGAATTGATTTAACTTCAAACCTAAATCAAGATTTGAAAGAAATGAAACACCAAATGGGGTTCAACAAAACACAAGTTTTTTTCAATTATAAATCTCTCCAAAATGATGTGCTACAAGCCATTTTAAAGGCCAAAAATCGTGCATGCCTTGGAATACAAAAAGACTCAAAAAGCTATTAAATGTATTTTGTAGAAAATAAGGCCGAGTAAACCAAAACTCAATTGCATGGCTTAAATGGTAGATATGCTTTATGTAGACTCAACCAAATCTTCTAGAAGGTCCCTTGCAATTATGAGCTTGGTTGGCAAGCATTGAAATCAAAAAGTCCCAAAATAAGAAATCTAGAAATTTCGTTATTTAAAATTCTGCCGTGTAATTTTTATAATCCTCTTGGAATTCTCTTTTCCTTCTTCTTGTAATTGCTCCTTCATGTGAATGCAATAAGTTGTTAGTTGAATCCATATCATCCCCCCTTTCTTTAAAAGGATTTGTCCTCAAATCAAAATCTTTATGTCTTCTTTTGAACACTTTATGCTTGCTGCCATGGATGAACTTAGAAGAAAATTTGGAGTATTTCATCATAATAAACTAGTTGGCATTGTGTTTGTGGTCATTCTTTACTTTAGAAGGAATCTTCGCTTCGAGATGCTGAATAAGATCTTTTGCTTCCTGTAAGAACTCAAAAGAAACACTAGACAAACGTGGTTTGTGTAACGGCCCGAAAATTTCATCCCGGTCTTCCCGGGAGGCCCAGGGGCATTTTGGTAATTTTGGTCGGGCCGGCAGGGCCGATTTTGTAATTGTAAATTGCTGGAAAAATTATGAGTCGATTTGAATGGGATCGGGAATTTTGGTGAAGACATTTGGGCTTGGAAAAAGGTGAAAATAAATAGGGAATTAAATAGCGCGTCGAGTGAAATTCGAGCCAAGGACGCGCTGCAGGCTAGGCAAAGGGCGTTGCCAATCGAGCCACTGAGCGCTCTTGTGCTTCTAAACGCGCGATCTTGAATATAAGCCGGTTCGTGCTGTGTGTTGGTATAAAAGCAGAGCTCGCCCGAAGCTTCCCCATTTCTTCTTCTTCTTCGCGAATTCTCTCCGACCGACCGAGCTCTCCTTCGCGATTCCTCCTGCCTCGCCGACCAGCGTTCTCTCCCTCGCCGTTCGTCCCTCCGGTGAGCTTTCTTCTTCTTCTTCTTCTCTTCTTCTTCTCCTTCTCTTTTCCGTCGAATTGCTTCCCTGTTTCAGGCATCGCCATTTCCGCCCAAGTCGAGGTAATTTGAGGTATGGGTTTTGTACAGCTAGTGTAGGGGAGTTCGCCATCAAAGAATCGCTCGTCGAATCCCCTCGGATCGCTCGAATTCGTGTTTCCCCTTCGCTCCTGTTCGCGCGTAGAAACAGAGCTCCTGTCGCCGAGCTCGCGTGCGCAGAAGCAGCCCAGCCGCCGAGCCACGCCGCGCATCGCCTCGCGCCCGCGCGCACGCCTCGCCCAGCTCCGTGTCACGCCACGCCGCGCTTCGCGCTTCTTCGCCCGCATCCGTCCGCATCGCAGTCCGCCAACCAGCGCCAGATCGCGCCCATTTTCGAGCCCAGTATACGCCAACACCGGCCGGTTCGTGCAATCGGCCCGTTCGTGCATTCGTCGCGCCTCGTGAGTTGCTCCCGAGCTGAGCCTTGTTTGTTTTATTATATTAAGGCCTATTGTGTGATTTTTGTTGTGATTGATAGGTTCTCGATAGCTAGTTCGGGTTCGTTCGCCACTTAGGTTTTCGTGTCAAATCGTCCCCGACCAAGGTAAGGATTTCTTACCGGAGTTGTGTGGACCCTGCGATATATTATGCGATTGCTGATTGATTGCTTGTTTGTGTTTATTGACATGTATAGCTAGGTACTCAATTCTGAATTCCCGATTAGCATGTTTTTCCTGACTAATTCTCATGTTAATCCATGGTAGGTTGTTCCTTTCTAGCATGCTCGTAGATCTGCTCCTTTGCTTCGTAGTATCATGCTAGGCTCGTTGTATTCTTATTGAGCACGTATTGGGTTTTATGGAATTGTTTGTTTGTTTGCTAGGGCAAAGTTAGAATTGCGGTAGATAGCATCATCCGGCCCGATGCATAAAGTACCTTTCATCCATGGCGGGGCGCCGAGCAAGTCATTCCGCCCCGGACCCCGTGAGGGGATTAGCTAACCCAAGCGGTAGGCCCCGCAATCTTGGGTGAGGGTGGCGGATCGTTAAATGCCCCAACGGTCGGGATGATGACTTGGCATTTCCTCGTCCCGCCACCGGCATGTCCTCGGCATGTTTGGCGTAGCCCTCGATTGCCACTGTTAAGGCAAGGACGGCTTCGGGTGTAAGCCTACCACGACCGTTCCTTGGCCCCGGTGCGGTGGTTCAGCCGACATAGTTTACGTGTCCGTCTCACACCCCTATGTCGCTGACACCGATCCAAAGATTTAGTTAGGCGTGGTATCGGACATGGCGCCTTGCCTTCGAGATCCGGCAACCCCCATGGTCCGTAGTAGCACGCGGTCCATGCTTACGCTCATTACAAATGCGCCGAGAGAAGCTCCTCGGGATTGTGAGCGATGTACATTTCGTCGACGATGAGATGGTGAGGCCGGACTCGTTTCTCGTATAGGGCGACTTATGTATTGGACCGTGGGTGATATTATTCCGGACTAAGACCCCAAATTGGCATCCGAGGCCCAAGTGTGGGCTAAGCTATGTGCTCTATTCTGTGTTTATATTTATAGCTTGCATACGCTCATTGAGATGACCATATATATCGTATTGTACCCCGGTTGGGGATTCTTCTTGAGTAATTCGTTACTCACCCTTTATTGTGGTTTTTCCACCAGTAACCAAGTTATGCGAGACAGATGGTCAAGGAGGAGCTGTGATCATGGGGCCCATCTTTCCAACTTTGATTTTTGTATTATGACTCTTTATGTTTTGTTTCCCCTGAATGCATGTAGCTGGGCACGGAGCCCTAGGATGTTTTGTAAATGTTTTTGGATTCCAGCATTTTGTATTTGGAACAGGTTTTGAATGGTTTTTAGTAAATCTCTGATCAGAGTAAACTTCGAAATGTATTTATCTTGGAACAGTGCTTGGAAACAGGAGGGCAGTTCCAGGAAATTGTCTAGTTTTTAAAGGGGTTATTTTGAATGTTTTTGTTTTAATTGGAATCCGAAATCATGTATGTTAATGTCCTTTACTTTGAATGCATGCATTGGGGTAATGGCCCATTTAGTGCCCCATTCGGGTCGGTCCCTTACAGTTGGTATCAGAGCCCAGAGTCATAAATTCTGTAGATTGACCTTTTGTTGTAGGTCATTTTCCCATGATCACTAGCACTCAAGCAGACCATCAGTGCGCCTAAGTTTACTATTTGTTGTAGGAAAAAGGGTTAAGAATTTACAATACCTGTCATCTAGTGTATGCCTTGTGTAGTGTTGTGGAGCGGAGACGAGCAGGTTCTGACTCGTTATTGGTTTGGGTATAGAGCGCCATCATGCCAACTTCCCGCAGTGTGTGATGTATGTTGTGGCTTGTTGTGGTATCCAGGTAGGTTCGGATGCCCTGGGACATCGTTCCAGAGGGAGGTAGAGATTGGACTCCCATAGGCCATCCGTGGCCCAGTTAATGGTTTTCCCCTAGTGAGAGGGTGGAGGTGCTTTGCCTTGGAATGCCACTCCAAGAGAGGAATTAGCTATGGTTGTGCTGAAGTGGATGTTTGTGGAGCAGGTCCCCGTGTGGACTAGCCTGGGTAGCTCAAGTGTTGATCTTGAGCCTTGATAGATTATTTGGTTTCCCAGAGAGTGGTTGCAAAGTTGGTAGCCTCGAGGAGGTTGATGAGGCATCTTTGTGCTTCTGTGAAGTGTTGTTGTTTGCAGCCGATGGCAGTTTCCACCCTCGTGGTTAAGGGTGCAAAGCAAGCGGTGTTCTCTGGGACCGGATCCGTTGGTGGTTTCCTCAGTGGTTTGATAGAGGTGAACACTCTTCTTTTGGTAAGCCCTAGAGTAGGGTTAGTTGCTGCATGTTGAGAGAGCCGGCCAGAGTTTGTTGAGCATCATGTGGAGACGCAAGAGTAGGTCGTGAGCCTTTAGCTTGATGAGATGCCTTAGGCATAGTTGTTGGAGTTGAGCCCTTGTATGCCGAGCCAGAGTTCGTGTCACTTGAGGTTGTGACTTTGTTGGCCCCGTTGGTAGTAAGATGTGGATTTGGTAGTAGTGGCACTTGAGGTGCATTGGTTGGTGTGCCGCTTTGGCACTAAATCTGTTCGAGCTGAGTTTGGCATGGGCATAGCAGATGGTTCTATGCCGTTCGGAGTTTAGCGTACTCCTTTAGCCTTGGATCTATTTATGGTAGTTGCACCGGTGTAGGTCGTGCAAAAGGGCTAGTTCAGTGGTAATCGAAAGACTTCAAGCGAAAGGATGTTCGAGAGGAGCCGGAGCCTTTTTCCCAGTGTTACTAGAGGTTGAGTAAGTCAAGCAGGTTGACGGTTGGTAAGTGTTAGAGCGCGTGCATCTCACGCTAGTGTTAAGGCCAAGAGATCTTTGTGGTTGGTAGTGCGGTCAACTACCTTCGAGTGCCTAAATCTCAGGAGAGTTGAGCATCGTAGAAGCAAGTTTGGGTCCAGTTAAGTGACCATGAGTTGGATGCCTATGAGGTGAGTAGGATGCCTTGTGAGAGGAGTTGGATGCCTTATGGGTAAGCACCCTTGGTAGAGGCGTGGTATAAAGTAAGTTTGGTTTGGCATGGTTATGCTTTGGTAGAGCAAGGTTGCCACAGCTTCGAGCATCGTGTGGAGATGGAACTTTGGGTGTTCCGTTGATTGGTTGTATCTCTGCCAGGAGCTAGTGTGGCTTTTGGGAAAAGCATTTGTTAGTCTTGGATCGCTAAAATGAAGGTTGGGAGTTGTGCACACAAGTGTGTTTTGTGTGGTTCGTTCTGTGGCGAGAGTTCAGATCCATGTAGGGTTTGCTTTGGGGATCTGGTGCTCAGTTCTTGGAAAAGTTGGACTCCAGGTGGATGTTGTAAGGCTTTAGTGAGATGGTAAGGATACCATGCTCGTGGTATCAGGTTGTTGCTTAGGTAAGATTTGTTAAGTGGACTTAAGCTTGGTTGGTGGATCTTCTTGTTGATCGTCATGGCTGAGAGAGTTGTTCGGATCCTTCCTTGGATAGGAGTTATGTTGTGGTTGATGTCTGAGTAGGAGGATGACGCATTCGGTAGCGTTTCGGATCCTCTTGGTTCCCAAGGAGTTGGAGTTGGCCAGCATGGTTGTGTTGCTGGAAAATGGAGTTGTTGTTGTTCAGGCAGTTGGCGGTAGGCCGTTAGTTGGCAGTGGGTGTTGAGGGTTGTCGGAGAACCCTAGGTTGTGGAGAGCCTCTCTAGAGCTCTGTCAGGCCAAGTAGTGAGTTGCAGTTGGCAAGCTGGGGCTGTGTAGTTTGTAGCCTCGGGGGAAATTGCTGGCAGTCTTGTTAGCCTAGCAAGTTAATATTTGTTTGGAGTAGAGTCCGGATTGGTTCTGGTATGGTGACAAGTTGATGCTTGGTGTTGACCAAGGTGTGGATTGAAATTGCTAGAAGTCAGTTTGCTCGTGATGCGAATGGTTCGTGCCCTGTTGGTTGTCTTCCTGTTTCCAGGAAAGTTGAGAGTTGCCCGTTGGTATTTGGAGGTTCAGTTCGTGGTGGACCCATGTTGCTACCCCGTGAGATTTTGATCTTGTTGTTGTAGTGGAGCAAGACAGTGAGTGTAAGTGGAGCTCTCGTTCTTGGTGGTTTGCTCGTAGGAGCTGCTTTCTTTCTGGTTTGGCGGTGTTACTACCGCTTGGTTTGTTAAGGATCTTTCCGCCATAGCCTCGCCTCACTCACTCGTCGACGAGGAAGGGTGCCAAGTTTATTTGGAGCAGATAAGTGTGATGAGAGCTTTGCTGTGCTCAAGCGCAGCTTTGACTTCAAACGATGTTGGCGATCCGGAAGGGACAGTGGTTTCGTGGTTTACACCGATGCTTCCAAGTTCGGGTTGGGTTGTGTGTTGATGCAAAGACGGAAGGTCATTGCTTATGCTTCCCGTCACCAAGCCATATGAGCGTAACTATCCGACTCATGATATGGAGTTGGCGAGGAGTGGTGTTTGCACCAAGATTTGGAGGCATTACTGTATGGTGAGCGGATTCGGATGGTTACCGATCACCGTGAGCCTCAAGTATCTGCTTTACTCGAAAGGAGCCGAATATGAGGCGAGAGGAGATGGTTAGAGTTGGTGAAAGATTATGATCGCGAGATTTTGTACCATCCGGGCAAAGCAAATGTTGTAGCTGATGCTTTGAGTAGGAAGACGTCGCACTCCGCGGTGTTGTTGAGTTTCCAGCCCAGTTTGCAGCGAGAGTTTGAGCGGGCTGAGGTTGCAGTGTTGTTGGGTGAGGTTACTGCCAGAGTAGCTCAATTGGATGATCCGACCATCGATTAGACAGCGGATTATTGATAGTCAGCTGAGTGACCCCGCACTTAAGAAATTGGGTGACAGAGTTAGTGCTGATGGAGATTTTTGACTTTGTGTATTCACCAGACATTGGGCTGACGTACAGAGGCCGGTTGTGTGTTCCGGATGTTGCAGGATTGCGAACAGAGTTGCTCTCAGAGGCCCACAGTTCTACGTTTGCTTGGCACCCCGGGGGTACCAAGATGTATCAGGATCTTAAGCAGACATTCTGGTGGAGGGGTATGAAAAGAAATGTTGCGGAGTTTGTCAGTCGATGTCTCACTTGTCAGCAAGTGAAGGCACCCAGCAGAGACCAAAATAGGTTTGTTGCACTACGAGTGTACCTCAGTGGAAGTGGGAAGAGATCTCCATGGACTTTATTTCTGGTTTGCCGAGGACTCCGAGGAAGTTCTCTCAGATTTGGGTGATAGTCGATCGATTGACTAAGAGCGCACACTTCATTCCCTGAGAGACACTTATACCGTGGAACAAAGGCGCAGCTTGTTTTGGAGCGGATCATTCGTTATCACGGTGTGCTGTGGGGATTGTGTCCGACCGTGATTCGAGGGCTTGTGTGTTGGATTTCTCGGGCGATTGGGACCAAATATCAGATCGATGGAGTTTGCATATAACAACGATTATCGATCGGCGATTCTGGATGGCTCCATTCGAGGCTTTGTATGGTAAGTGTTGCCGATCTCCCGTGTTCGGGAAGAGGTTGGTGATAGGCGTGTTTTGGGTCCCGAGTCGCTGCGGTGGACCAATGGTGCCGTCGTAAGATTAGAGCGCGTATGTTGACAAATTTCAGAGCGACGAAGAAGAGTTACGCCGATGTTCGGCGCCGGGGTTTAGAGTTTGAGGTTGGTCACTTGTATTCCTAAAGGTTGCACCGATGCGAGGTGTTTTGAGGTTTGGCAAACGTGGAAAGTCGAGTCCCCGCTTTGTTGGTCCGCTGTGATTCCGAGAGGATCGGCAAGGTTGCTTATCGATTAGCCTTGCCTCCGTCATTGTCGGCAGCGTGCACGATTTTTCATGTTTCGATGTTGAGGCGCGATGCGTGCGGACCCGTCGCACATTGTTGATTTTGAGCCGCTGCAAAATGAATGAAGATTTGAGCTTGAGGAAAAGCCGGTGGGGATTCTTGCTTTTGAGACAAAGACACTGCGTAATCGTGAAATCCGGTTGGTAAAGGTTCAGTGGAGGAGTCAGAGTTCCTAGGAAGCCACTTGGGAGCGAGAGGATGAGATGAGATTGCAGTATCCCGAGCTGTTCCAATCTTAAGTGACTTTCGAGGACGAAAGTCTTATAAGGGGGGAATATTGTAACGGCCCGGAAATTTCATCCCGGTCTTTCCGGGAGGCCCAGGGGCATTTTGGTAATTTTGGTCGGGCCGGCAGGGCCAATTTTGTAATTGTAAATTGCTGGAAAAATTATGAGTCGATTTGAATGGGATAGGGAATTTTGGTGAAGACATTTGGGCTTGGAAAAAGGTGAAAATAAATAGGGAATTAAATAGCGCGTCGAGTGAGATTCGAGCCAAAGTCGCGCTGCAGGCTAGGCAAAAGGCGCTGCCAATCGAGCCACTGAGCGCTCTTGTGCTTCTAAACGCGCGATCTTGTATATAAGCCGGTTTGTCTTTGTGTGTTGGTATAAAGCGAGCTCGCCTGGCTTCCCACTTCTTCTTCTTCTTCGCGAATTCTCTCCGACCGACCGAGCTCTCCTTCGCGATTCCTCCTGCCTCGCCGACCAGCGTTCTCTCCCTCGCCGTTCGTCCCTCCGGTGAGCTTTCTTTTCTTCTTCTTCTCTTCTTCTTCTCCTTCTCTTTTCCGTCGAATTGCTTCCCTGTTTCGGGCTTCGCCATTTTCTGCCAAGTCGAGGTAATTTGAGGTATGGGTTTTGTGCAGCTAGTGTAGGGGAGTTCGCCATCAAAGAATCGCTCGTCGAATCCCCTGGATCGCTCAATTCCAGTTTCCCTTCGCCTGCTGCTGCGCAGAAAATGAGAGCTCTTGTCGCCGAGCTCGCGTCGCAGCAGGCGGCCCCACCACGAGCCACGCCGCAAGATCGCCTCGCGCCGCGACACCTCGCCCGGCTCCGTGTCACGCCAAGCGCGCCCTTCTTCGCCCGCATCCGTCTGCGCGCACCCAGTAGCGCCAAAGACGCCTGTTCTGCGCCTGCGCGCCAAACCCGGCCAGTTCTTTGCCCGTTTCGTGCAATCGGCCGCTTCGTGCGTTAAATCGCGCCTCGTGAGTTGCTCCCGAGCCGAGCCTTGTTTGTTTTATTATATTAAGGCCTATTGTGTGATTTTTGTTGTGATTGATAGGTTCTCGATAGCTAGTTCGGGTTCGTTTCGCCACCTAGGTTTTCGTGTCAAATCATCCCCACCAAGGTAAGGATTTCTTACGGAGTTGTGTGACCCTGCGATATATTATGCGATTGCCGATTGATTGCTTGTTTGTGTTTATTGACATGTATAGCTAGGTACTCAATTCAATTCCCGATTAGCATGTTTTTCCGACTAATTCTCATGTTAATCCATGCTAGGTTGTTCCTTTCTAGCATGCTCAGTATCTGCTCCTTGCTTCGTAGTATCATGCTAGGCTCGTTGTATTCTTATTGAGCACGTATTGGATTTTATGGAATTGTTTGCTGTTTGCTAGGGCAGGATAGAATTGCAGGTAGATAGCATCATCCGGGCCTAATGCATAAAGTACCTTGCATCCATGGCAGGGACGTCGAGCAAGTCATTCCGTCCCTGGACCCCGTGAGGGATTAGCTAACCCAAGCGGTAGGCCCTGCAATCTTGGGTGAGGGTGGCAGACTGTTAAATGCCCCAACGGTCGGGATGATGACTTGGCATTATCTCGTCCCCGCCAGCCGGCATGTCCTCAACATATTTGGCAGTAGCCCCTGATTGCCACCTGTTAAGGCAAGGACGGCTTCCTGGTGTAAGCCTACCACGACCGTTCCTTGGCCCCAGGTGCGGTGGTTCAGGCTGACATAGTTTACGTGTCCGTGTCTCACACCCTATGTCGTCGACACCGATCCAAAGATTTAGTTAGGCGTGGTGACCGACATGGCCACTGCCTTCGCACTCCGCAAACCCATGGTTCGCAAAGTGAGCACGCGGTGCATGCTTACTCATTATACAGCACGATCGAGAGCTCCTCGAGATTGTGAGCCGTGTACCTTTCGCCGACGATGAGAGCGGAGGCCGGACTTGTTTCTCGTATAGGCGACTTATGTATTGGACTGTGTGGTGATATTATTCCGGACTAAGACCCCAAATTGGCATCCGAGGCCCAAGTGTGGGCTAAGCTATGTGCTCTATTCTGTGTTTATATTCATAGCTTGCATACGCTCATCGAGATGACCATGTATATCGTATTGTACCCCTGATATGAATTCAACTACCGACTTATTGTATTCACATGAAGGAGCAACAAGAAGCAAGAAAAGAAGATTTCAAGAGCCTTTTTAAAATTAGAATGCATAAATTTAAATAGTGGAATTTCCAGATTTTTATATTTTAGAACTTTTTTATTTCAATGCTTGTCAACCATGCTCTTAATTGTAAGGGACCTTCTAGAAGAGTTAGTTGGTCCTATTCAAAGCTTATCTACCCTTTTGTCTAGCATTTAAGCCATGCAATTTACTTTTGGCTTCTTATGTCTTATTTTCTACAAAATGCATTTAATAGCTTTTTGAGTCCTTTTGTATTCCAAGGCATGCACGAAATTTTTGGCCTTTAAAATGGCTTGTAATACATCATTTTGGACAGATTTGATGAATGAAAAACTTGTGTTTTCTTAGACCCCATTTGGTGTTGTCTTTCTTTCAAATCTTGTTTTAGGTTTGAAGTTAAATCAATTCATTGGATTAGTCTTGATCAAACTAATTCGGAGTGAGTTGTCTTAGGATCTAAGAGTGACCATTTTAGATTTTGAGTGTGATCTAAGTTAGTCATCATTGTGAGTTTTTACAAGGATCCTAGAAGGACCTCTAGCTTTGTAAAATTCAAGCAACGATCGGCGCTTATCATTTGGTATCGAGCATTTGGTCGACATTCCTTGGCCGACTCTATTGGTAAAAAATCTTTTCAACATGTCACATATTGAAGAAAAGGTAACAAATGCACCGGCTTTTAGTACCGCTTCTTGAAGCTCTTAAAGATATGTTGGAAATGATGAGAGAAGATATGGAAGAAAGAAGAGCACATCGCAAAAGGATGTCTTCAAGGTACACTCATCCAAAACCGATTTCAAATATTCAATTATCTTTGGAAAATGATAGTTTATGTGATGAAATTCAGCCTAGGGTTGAAGTAGAAAGTTGTATCATTGAAAATGAAATGCATTGTGGTTTAGTTGCAATGCATGCTAGGGAACTATATTGTGAGGACGTGTTTGCTTGTAATCATTCTACTATTGTAAAACCTAATCTAAATAATGTACAAGTTGATGTGTGTGAGTTAGGGAAAAAGGCACAAAAGGCCATGAAAAAGCATGTGAGTTTATTAATGAAGAATCATGTGAGAAAATGAATGAGAGAGAGAAGCATGAGCCTAGTTTATGGCCTATGAAGAAAAATGAGAGAAAAGCCAATGTTGTGAGCTTGTGTGAAAGAGCCAATGAGGTTAAATCCATTTTGTTTTCAAAGAAAAATATTTGTAGACTTTTATATAAAGGAACTTGCTACCTAACAGGCGAGCTCAAGCCATGTTTGTCTAGTGTTTCTTTTGAGTTCTTACAGAAGCAAAAGATCTTATACAACATCTCGGCGCGAAAATTCCTTCTAAAGTAAAGAATGACCACAAACACATTGCCAACTGGTTTATTATGATGAAATACTCCAAATTTGCTTCTAAGTTCACCCATGGCAGCAAAGCATAAAGTGTTCAAAAGAAGACATAAAGATTTTGATTTGAGGACAAATCCTTCTAAAGAAAGGGGGATGATATGAATTCAACTACCGACTTATTGTATTCACATGAAGGAGCAACAAGAAGCAAGAAAAGAAGATTTCAAGAGCCTTTTAAAATTAGAATGCATAAATTTAATTAGTGGAATTTCCAGATTTTTATATTTTAGAACTTTTTTATTTCAATGCTTGTCAACCATGCTCTTAATTGTAAGGGACCTTCTAGAAGAGTTAGTTGGTCCTATTCAAAGCTTATCTACCCTTTTGTCTAGCATTTAAGCCATGCAATTTACTTTTGGCTTCTTATGTCTTATTTTCTACAAAATGCATTTAATAGCTTTTTGAGTCCTTTTGTATTCCAAGGCATGCACGAAATTTTTGGCCTTTAAAATGGCTTGTAATACATCATTTTGGACAGATTTGATGAATGAAAAACTTGTGTTTTCTTAGACCCCATTTGGTGTTGTCTTTCTTTCAAATCTTGTTTTAGGTTTGAAGTTAAATCAATTCATTGGATTAGTCTTGATCAAACTAATTCTGGAGTGAGTTGTCTTAGGATCTAAGAGTGACCATTTTAGATTTTGAGTGTGATCTAAGTTAGTTGTCATTGTGAGTTTTACAAGGATCCTAGAAGGACCTCTAGCTTTGTAAAATTCAAGCAACGATCGGCGCTTATCATTTGGTATCGAGCATTTGGTCGACATTCCTTGGCCGACTCTATTGGTAAAAATCTTTTCAACATGTCACATATTGAAGAAAAGGTAACAAATGCACCGGCTTTTAGTACCGTTCTTGAAGCTCTTAAAGATATGTTGGAAATGATGAGAGAAGATATGGAAGAAAGAAGAGCACATCGCAAAGGATGTCTTCAAGGTACACTCATCCAAAACCGATTTCAAATATTCAATTATCTTTGGAAAATGATAGTTTATGTGATGAAATTCAGCCTAGGGTTGAAGTAGAAAGTTGTATCATTGAAAATGAAATGCATTGTGGTTTAGTTGCAATGCATGCTAGGGAACTATATTGTGAGGACGTGTTTGCTTGTAATCATTCTACTATTGTAAAACCTAATCTAAATAATGTACAAGTTGATGTGTGTGAGTTAGGGAAAAAGGCACAAAAGGCCATGAAAAAGCATGTGAGTTTATTAATGAAGAATCATGTGAGAAAATGAATGAGAGAGAGAAGCATGAGCCTAGTTTATGGCCTATGAAGAAAAATGAGAGAAAAGCCAATGTTGTGAGCTTGTGTGAAAGAGCCAATGAGGTTAAATCCATTTTGTTTTCAAAGAAAAATATTTGTAGACTTTTATATAAAGGAACTTGCTACCTAACAGGCGAGAGCTCAAGCCATGTTTGTCTAGTGTTTCTTTTGAGTTCTTACAGAAGCAAAAGATCTTATACAACATCTCAAGCGAAAATTCCTTCTAAAGTAAAGAATGACCACAAACACAATGCCAACTGGTTTATTATGATGAAATACTCCAAATTTGCTTCTAAGTTCACCCATGGCAGCAAGCATAAAGTGTTCAAAAGAAGACATAAAGATTTTGATTTGAGGACAAATCCTTCTAAAGAAAGGGGGGATGATATGAATTCAACTACCGACTTATTGTATTCACATGAAGGAGCAACAAGAAGCAAGAAAAGAAGATTTCAAGAGCCTTTTTAAAATTAGAATGCATAAATTTAAATAGTGGAATTTCCAGATTTTTATATTTTAGAACTTTTTTATTTCAATGCTTGTCAACCATGCTCTTAATTGTAAGGGACCTTCTAGAAGAGTTAGTTGGTCCTATTCAAAGCTTATCTACCCTTTTGTCTAGCATTTAAGCCATGCAATTTACTTTTGGCTTCTTATGTCTTATTTTCTACAAAATGCATTTAATAGCTTTTTGAGTCCTTTTGTATTCCAAGGCATGCACGAAATTTTTGGCCTTTAAAATGGCTTGTAATACATCATTTTGGACAGATTTGATGAATGAAAAACTTGTGTTTTCTTAGACCCCATTTGGTGTTGTCTTTCTTTCAAATCTTGTTTTAGGTTTGAAGTTAAATCAATTCATTGGATTAGTCTTGATCAAACTAATTCTGGAGTGAGTTGTCTTAGGATCTAAGAGTGACCATTTTAGATTTTGAGTGTGATCTAAGTTAGTCATCATTGTGAGTTTTTACAAGGATCCTAGAAGGACCTCTAGCTTTGTAAAATTCAAGCAACGATCGGCGCTTATCATTTGGTATCAGAGCATTTGGTCGACATTCCTTGGCCGACTCTATTGGTAAAAAATCTTTTCAACATGTCACATATTGAAGAAAAGGTAACAAATGCACCGCTTTTAGTACCGTTCTTGAAGCTCTTAAAGATATGTTGGAAATGATGAGAGAAGATATGGAAGAAAGAAGAGCACATCGCAAAAGGATGTCTTCAAGGTACACTCATCCAAAACCGATTTCAAATATTCAATTATCTTTGGAAAATGATAGTTTATGTGATGAAATTCAGCCTAGGGTTGAAGTAGAAAGTTGTATCATTGAAAATGAAATGCATTGTGGTTTAGTTGCAATGCATGCTAGGGAACTATATTGTGAGGACGTGTTTGCTTGTAATCATTCTACTATTGTAAACCTAATCTAAATAATGTACAAGTTGATGTGTGTGAGTTAGGAAAAAGGCACAAAAGGCCATGAAAAAAGCATGTGAGTTTATTAATGAAGAATCATGTGAGAAAATGAATGAGAGAGAGAAGCATGAGCCTAGTTTATGGCCTATGAAGAAAAATGAGAGAAAAGCCAATGTTGTGAGCTTGTGTGAAAGAGCCAATGAGGTTAAATCCATTTTGTTTTCAAAGAAAATATTTGTAGACTTTTATATAAAGGAACTTGCTACCTAACAGGCGAGCTCAAGCCATGTTTGTCTAGTGTTTCTTTTGAGTTCTTACAGAAGCAAAAGATCTTGTACAACATCTCGAAGCGAAAATTCCTTCTAAAGTAAAGAATGACCACAAACACAATGCCAACTGGTTTATTATGATGAAATACTCCAAATTTGCTTCTAAGTTCACCCATGGCAGCAAGCATAAAGTGTTCAAAAGAAGACATAAAGATTTTGATTTGAGGACAAATCCTTCTAAAGAAAGGGGGGATGATATGAATTCAACTACCGACTTATTGTATTCACATGAAGGAGCAACAAGAAGCAAGAAAAGAAGATTTCAAGAGCCTTTTAAAATTAGAATGCATAAATTTAAATAGTGGAATTTCCAGATTTTTATATTTTAGAACTTTTTTATTTCAATGCTTGTCAACCATGCTCTTAATTGTAAGGGACCTTCTAGAAGAGTTAGTTGGTCCTATTCAAAGCTTATCTACCCTTTTGTCTAGCATTTAAGCCATGCAATTTACTTTTGGCTTCTTATGTCTTATTTTCTACAAAATGCATTTAATAGCTTTTTGAGTCCTTTTGTATTCCAAGGCATGCACGAAATTTTTGGCCTTTAAAATGGCTTGTAATACATCATTTTGGACAGATTTGATGAATGAAAAACTTGTGTTTTCTTAGACCCCATTTGGTGTTGTCTTTCTTTCAAATCTTGTTTTAGGTTTGAAGTTAAATCAATTCATTGGATTAGTCTTGATCAAACTAATTCTGGAGTGAGTTGTCTTAGGATCTAAGAGTGACCATTTTAGATTTTGAGTGTGATCTAAGTTAGTCATGTCATTGTGAGTTTTTACAAGGATCCTAGAAGGACCTCTAGCTTTGTAAAATTCAAGCAACGATCGGCGCTTATCATTTGGTATCAGAGCATTTGGTCGACATTCCTTGGCCGACTCTATTGGTAAAAATCTTTTCAACATGTCACATATTGAAGAAAAGGTAACAAATGCACCGGCTTTTAGTACCGCTTCTTGAAGCTCTTAAAGATATGTTGGAAATGATGAGAGAAGATATGGAAGAAAGAAGAGCACATCGCAAAAAGGATGTCTTCAAGGTACACTCATCCAAAACCGATTTCAAATATTCAATTATCTTTGGAAAATGATAGTTTATGTGATGAAATTCAGCCTAGGGTTGAAGTAGAAAGTTGTATCATTGAAAATGAAATGCATTGTGGTTTAGTTGCAATGCATGCTAGGGAACTATATTGTGAGGACGTGTTTGCTTGTAATCATTCTACTATTGTAAAACCTAATCTAAATAATGTACAAGTTGATGTGTGTGAGTTAGGAAAAAGGCACAAAAGGCCATGAAAAAGCATGTGAGTTTATTAATGAAGAATCATGTGAGAAAATGAATGAGAGAGAGAAGCATGAGCCTAGTTTATGGCCTATGAAGAAAAATGAGAGAAAAGCCAATGTTGTGAGCTTGTGTGAAAGAGCCAATGAGGTTAAATCCATTTTGTTTTCAAAGAAAAATATTTGTAGACTTTTATATAAAGGAACTTGCTACTACCTAACGGGCGAGCTCAAGCCATGTTTGTCTAGTGTTTCTTTTGAGTTCTTACAGAAGCAAAAGATCTTATACAACATCTCGGCGAAAATTCCTTCTAAAGTAAAGAATGACCACAAACACAATGCCAACTGGTTTATTATGATGAAATACTCCAAATTTGCTTCTAAGTTCACCCATGGCAAAGAAGCATAAAGTGTTCAAAAGAAGACATAAAGATTTTGATTTGAGGACAAATCCTTCTAAAGAAAGGGGGATGATATGAATTCAACTACCGACTTATTGTATTCACATGAAGGAGCAACAAGAAGCAAGAAAAGAAGATTTCAAGAGCCTTTTAAAATTAGAATGCATAAATTTAAATAGTGGAATTTCCAGATTTTTATATTTTAGAACTTTTTTATTTCAATGCTTGTCAACCATGCTCTTAATTGTAAGGGACCTTCTAGAAGAGTTAGTTGGTCCTATTCAAAGCTTATCTACCCTTTTGTCTAGCATTTAAGCCATGCAATTTACTTTTGGCTTCTTATGTCTTATTTTCTACAAAATGCATTTAATAGCTTTTTGAGTCCTTTTTGTATTCCAAGGCATGCACGAAATTTTTGGCCTTTAAAATGGCTTGTAATACATCATTTTGGACAGATTTGATGAATGAAAAACTTGTGTTTTCTTAGACCCCATTTGGTGTTGTCTTTCTTTCAAATCTTGTTTTAGGTTTGAAGTTAAATCAATTCATTGGATTAGTCTTGATCAAACTAATTCTGGAGTGAGTTGTCTTAGGATCTAAGAGTGACCATTTTAGATTTTGAGTGTGATCTAAGTTAGCTGTCATTGTGAGTTTTTACAAGGATCCTAGAAGGACCTCTAGCTTTGTAAAATTCAAGCAACGATCGGCGCTTATCATTTGGTATCGAGCATTTGGTCGACATTCCTTGGCCGACTTATTGGTAAAAAAATCTTTTCAACATGTCACATATTGAAGAAAAGGTAACAAATGCACCGGCTTTTAGTACCGCTTCTTGAAGCTCTTAAAGATATGTTGGAAATGATGAGAGAAGATATGGAAGAAAGAAGAGCACATCGCAAAAGGATGTCTTCAAGGTACACTCATCCAAAACCGATTTCAAATATTCAATTATCTTTGGAAAATGATAGTTTATGTGATGAAATTCAGCCTAGGGTTGAAGTAGAAAGTTGTATCATTGAAAATGAAATGCATTGTGGTTTAGTTGCAATGCATGCTAGGGAACTATATTGTGAGGACGTGTTTGCTTGTAATCATTCTACTATTGTAAAACCTAATCTAAATAATGTACAAGTTGATGTGTGTGAGTTAGGAAAAAGGCACAAAAGGCCATGAAAAAGCATGTGAGTTTATTAATGAAGAATCATGTGAGAAAATGAATGAGAGAGAGAAGCATGAGCCTAGTTTATGGCCTATGAAGAAAAAATGAGAGAAAAGCCAATGTTGTGAGCTTGTGTGAAAGAGCCAATGAGGTTAAATCCATTTTGTTTTCAAAGAAAAATATTTGTAGACTTTTATATAAAGGAACTTGCTACCTAACTAGCGAGCTCAAGCCATGTTTGTCTAGTGTTTCTTTTGAGTTCTTACAGAAGCAAAAGATCTTATACAACATCTCGGCGAAAATTCCTTCTAAAGTAAAGAATGACCACAAACACAATGCCAACTGGTTTATTATGATGAAATACTCCAAATTTGCTTCTAAGTTCACCCATGGCAAGCAAGCATAAAGTGTTCAAAAGAAGACATAAAGATTTTGATTTGAGGACAAATCCTTCTAAAGAAAGGGGGGATGATATGAATTCAACTACCGACTTATTGTATTCACATGAAGGAGCAACAAGAAGCAAGAAAAGAAGATTTCAAGAGCCTTTTTAAAATTAGAATGCATAAATTTAAATAGTGGAATTTCCAGATTTTTATATTTTAGAACTTTTTTATTTCAATGCTTGTCAACCATGCTCTTAATTGTAAGGGACCTTCTAGAAGAGTTAGTTGGTCCTATTCAAAGCTTATCTACCCTTTTGTCTAGCATTTAAGCCATGCAATTTACTTTTGGCTTCTTATGTCTTATTTTCTACAAAATGCATTTAATAGCTTTTTGAGTCCTTTTGTATTCCAAGGCATGCACGAAATTTTTGGCCTTTAAAATGGCTTGTAATACATCATTTTGGACAGATTTGATGAATGAAAAACTTGTGTTTTCTTAGACCCCATTTGGTGTTGTCTTTCTTTCAAATCTTGTTTTAGGTTTGAAGTTAAATCAATTCATTGGATTAGTCTTGATCAAACTAATTCGAGTGAGTTGTCTTAGGATCTAAGAGTGACCATTTTAGATTTTGAGTGTGATCTAAGTTAGTCATCATTGTGAGTTTTTACAAGGATCCTAGAAGGACCTCTAGCTTTGTAAAATTCAAGCAACGATCGGCGCTATCATTTGGTATCGAGCATTTGGTCGACATTCCTTGGCCGACTCTATTGGTAAAAAAATCTTTTCAACATGTCACATATTGAAGAAAAGGTAACAAATGCACCGCTTTTAGTACCGTTCTTGAAGCTCTTAAAGATATGTTGGAAATGATGAGAGAAGATATGGAAGAAAGAAGAGCACATCGCAAAAGGATGTCTTCAAGGTACACTCATCCAAAACCGATTTCAAATATTCAATTATCTTTGGAAAATGATAGTTTATGTGATGAAATTCAGCCTAGGGTTGAAGTAGAAAGTTGTATCATTGAAAATGAAATGCATTGTGGTTTAGTTGCAATGCATGCTAGGGAACTATATTGTGAGGACGTGTTTGCTTGTAATCATTCTACTATTGTAAAACCTAATCTAAATAATGTACAAGTTGATGTGTGTGAGTTAGGGAAAAGGCACAAAAGGCCATGAAAAAGCATGTGAGTTTATTAATGAAGAATCATGTGAGAAAATGAATGAGAGAGAGAAGCATGAGCCTAGTTTATGGCCTATGAAGAAAAAAATGAGAGAAAAGCCAATGTTGTGAGCTTGTGTGAAAGAGCCAATGAGGTTAAATCCATTTTGTTTTCAAAGAAAAATATTTGTAGACTTTTATATAAAGGAACTTGCTACCTAACAAGCGAGCTCAAGCCATGTTTGTCTAGTGTTTCTTTTGAGTTCTTACAGAAGCAAAAGATCTTATACAACATCTCGGCGAAAATTCCTTCTAAAGTAAAGAATGACCACAAACACAATGCCAACTGGTTTATTATGATGAAATACTCCAAATTTGCTTCTAAGTTCACCCATGGCAGCAAGCATAAAGTGTTCAAAAGAAGACATAAAGATTTTGATTTGAGGACAAATCCTTCTAAAGAAAGGGGGGATGATATGAATTCAACTACCGACTTATTGTATTCACATGAAGGAGCAACAAGAAGCAAGAAAAGAAGATTTCAAGAGCCTTTTTAAAATTAGAATGCATAAATTTAAATAGTGGAATTTCCAGATTTTTATATTTTAGAACTTTTTTATTTCAATGCTTGTCAACCATGCTCTTAATTGTAAGGGACCTTCTAGAAGAGTTAGTTGGTCCTATTCAAAGCTTATCTACCCTTTTGTCTAGCATTTAAGCCATGCAATTTACTTTTGGCTTCTTATGTCTTATTTTCTACAAAATGCATTTAATAGCTTTTTGAGTCCTTTTGTATTCCAAGGCATGCACGAAATTTTTGGCCTTTAAAATGGCTTGTAATACATCATTTTGGACAGATTTGATGAATGAAAAACTTGTGTTTTCTTAGACCCCATTTGGTGTTGTCTTTCTTTCAAATCTTGTTTTAGGTTTGAAGTTAAATCAATTCATTGGATTAGTCTTGATCAAACTAATTCTGGAGTGAGTTGTCTTAGGATCTAAGAGTGACCATTTTAGATTTTGAGTGTGATCTAAGTTAGTCATCATTGTGAGTTTTTACAAGGATCCTAGAAGGACCTCTAGCTTTGTAAAATTCAAGCAACGATCGCGCGCTTATCATTTGGTATCGAGCATTTGGTCGACATTCCTTGGCCGACTTATTGGTAAAAATCTTTTCAACATGTCACATATTGAAGAAAAGGTAACAAATGCACCGGCTTTTAGTACTGCTCTTGAAGCTCTTAAAGATATGTTGGAAATGATGAGAGAAGATATGGAAGAAAGAAGAGCACATCGCAAAAAGGATGTCTTCAAGGTACACTCATCCAAAACCGATTTCAAATATTCAATTATCTTTGGAAAATGATAGTTTATGTGATGAAATTCAGCCTAGGGTTGAAGTAGAAAGTTGTATCATTGAAAATGAAATGCATTGTGGTTTAGTTGCAATGCATGCTAGGGAACTATATTGTGAGGACGTGTTTGCTTGTAATCATTCTACTATTGTAAAACCTAATCTAAATAATGTACAAGTTGATGTGTGTGAGTTAGGAAAAAAGGCACAAAAGGCCATGAAAAAGCATGTGAGTTTATTAATGAAGAATCATGTGAGAAAATGAATGAGAGAGAGAAGCATGAGCCTAGTTTATGGCCTATGAAGAAAAATGAGAGAAAAGCCAATGTTGTGAGCTTGTGTGAAAGAGCCAATGAGGTTAAATCCATTTTGTTTTCAAAGAAAAATATTTGTAGACTTTTATATAAAGGAACTTGCTACCTAACAAGCGAGCTCAAGCCATGTTTGTCTAGTGTTTCTTTTGAGTTCTTACAGAAGCAAAAGATCTTATACAACATCTCGGCGAAAATTCCTTCTAAAGTAAAGAATGACCACAAACACAATGCCAACTGGTTTATTATGATGAAATACTCCAAATTTGCTTCTAAGTTCACCCATGGCAGCAAGCATAAAGTGTTCAAAAGAAGACATAAAGATTTTGATTTGAGGACAAATCCTTCTAAAGAAAGGGGGGATGATATGAATTCAACTACCGACTTATTGTATTCACATGAAGGAGCAACAAGAAGCAAGAAAAGAAGATTTCAAGAGCCTTTTTAAAATTAGAATGCATAAATTTAAATAGTGGAATTTCCAGATTTTTATATTTTAGAACTTTTTTATTTCAATGCTTGTCAACCATGCTCTTAATTGTAAGGGACCTTCTAGAAGAGTTAGTTGGTCCTATTCAAAGCTTATCTACCCTTTTTGTCTAGCATTTAAGCCATGCAATTTACTTTTGGCTTCTTATGTCTTATTTTCTACAAAATGCATTTAATAGCTTTTGAGTCCTTTTGTATTCCAAGGCATGCACGAAATTTTTGGCCTTTAAAATGGCTTGTAATACATCATTTTGGACAGATTTGATGAATGAAAACTTGTGTTTTCTTAGACCCCATTTGGTGTTGTCTTTCTTTCAAATCTTGTTTTAGGTTTGAAGTTAAATCAATTCATTGGATTAGTCTTGATCAAACTAATTCGGAGTGAGTTGTCTTAGGATCTAAGAGTGACCATTTTAGATTTTGAGTGTGATCTAAGTTAGTTGTCATTGTGAGTTTTTACAAGGATCCTAGAAGGACCTCTAGCTTTGTAAAATTCAA